>PVJI01019728.1:0-30434 GCA_004026765.1 Micronycteris hirsuta
GTGGAAGGTCCCCTCTGGGTCCGAGCAGGCGCTGGCGAGCCAGACTCGCAGTGCTGCTGGAGGCGATGGTGGCGGTGGCGGTGGCAGTGTGCTTGGTGGTGGGACTGGTGGCACTGGTGCGGTGATGGGGGTGGTGAGGGACAGGGACATAGGACCACTTTCCACTCACTGGGCCACCCTGGAATGGTGGCCACTGCAGACGCCGAGAGGCCCCACACTTGCCTCCCCACTTCCCTTGC
The DNA here is from genome assembly GCA_004026765.1 of Micronycteris hirsuta. Taxonomy (NCBI): domain Eukaryota; kingdom Metazoa; phylum Chordata; class Mammalia; order Chiroptera; family Phyllostomidae; genus Micronycteris; species Micronycteris hirsuta. Next base: position 240 of record PVJI01019728.1, read on the forward strand.
AATAAGCCTGACCGCCCCTGGCCTGGCCCCCAGGGGTTGGGGACTGACTTGGCACCCAGGGTGTCTGGAAGAGGATGTGGCATCTCAGTCCCGGGGGCGTGCCCCTCGATCCAAGGCAGCTGGAGCGGCAGGTTCTGCAGAGTGGCCGCACCTGAACCCCGGCCTCTTCCTCGCCAGGAGGCCCCTAGCCCCAACCCCTCCCGCAGCTGCCTGCTTTCTCTTCCCTGTGACGCCGCCTGGCTGCGCTCCCCCACACACGGCACAGTACGTGGCGGTCAACGTCTAGCTGGGAGTAACGGAAAGACGGCCCCAAACTGGCAAGTCTTCGGTGACACCGAGTGTGTCCTGTGAGAGGGTGTCTGCAGCCACGGGGCAGGGCTGTCCCAGGCAGGACACCTTGCCGGCTCGGTGGCAGCACCAACGCCCTCTGCTCGTTCCCCTCCGAGGGCCCGCTCCCCTGGGGCAGCTCTGACTGCTGGTGGGCGCCCTGGTGGCCCGGGCCTCATGTCCAGACGGGACACAGGCTGAAGGAAAGAGGGGACTGAGCTCCCCTTGTGTCTCCGCAGGGTGAGGGGAGCTCTTCTGTACCCCGCAGAGCCCGCCGGCGCTCACCCGCCCGCTGCCCAGCCAGCTCCTCCCGGGCGCTGGGCTCTGTGCGGGCACTGCCCGGCCTCGGGCCAGTCTCCCGCCTCAAGGTCAGGGCCCCCATGTGGCTGTGTGACAGGGAGCCTCCGGGCCACATCCCATCTGGAGGGCTGTGTGGGACGCGCTGGAGATGGCCTCGCCCCATCAGCACCTGCGGGGCTGTCCCAGACCCTTCAGGTCTGCTTCCATGTCACCTTCCCCAGGAGGCCGGCCCCGGCCCAGAGCGGTCACGGGGACCGGACACACCAGGTGTCACCACTCCCTGCAGACCATCGGTGCCGGGAGGGAAGGGCTGTTTTCTGTGCTGTCCCCGACTGCGAGCCTAGAGCAGTGACCCGCGTGGGAGGGGAGGCCCAGCCCTGCCTTGTGCTCTGCCTGCCTGCGGGGGAGGGGCGGGGGACAGGATCTGGCCTTGACCCTCAGGTCCCCAACCGGACATGCCGGGGGCCTGAGGCAGCGCTCTGTGACCTGCCACACCACTCCAACTGGCCAGTTGCCATGGAAACAGAAACTCAGTTTACGGGAAGATACTAGGGAGGCCTCAGACCCTGACGGCTGTTCCCCATCTGAGCAGGGACATGCCTCTGTCCCTGGCCCAGGACTCCAGGCCCAGCCTCAGCAGCCTTGGCCTTCCCTAGGACACCAGGGAGGCCCCAGACATGAGTGGGAGGCTGGGGAGGTGACAAGGGGCCAGCCCCTGTCCAGTGCCCAAGAGTGGACCCCAGGCCTTGGCTGTGTCCTGGACCACTGCCCCGGGGGGCAGATATAAATAGAGACCCGTATGAGTGCTGGGCCAGGGGTGGGAGCGGGCAGATTACCTGCTGATTAGCAGGCCGGGGATTTGCCAGCACGGAAGGGCCAGCTCCTGGCTGAGGTCAGAGCTGGGGGAGTGGCGTGCGGGGTTCCATGTGACCCCACGGCCCTGGGGGCACCTTCCGAATCCTCTCAGGTTCTAGATGAGCCCCAAGAGTTGCTTCCCCACCCGTCTGCTCCCCACCCACCCAGGGAGAGGCGTGAGGGGCTTCCCTTCTCCTCCCTCCAGGGGTCAACGTCTCAGCCAACCAAGACGAGGAGCTGGACCACGAGACCTTCCTGATGCAGATTGACCGAGAGACGAAGAAATGCACCTTCTACGCCAGCACCGGGGGCTACTGGGCCCTGGTGGCCCACGGGGGCATCCAGGCCACCGCCACCCAAGCGTGAGTGGGCCATCCCCACGCCCACCACCCCCCGCCCCCTCCACTGGGGAGAATGCCTGCGGGGTGGGGAGAGCTCTCAGCGGGCCCGTCAGCAGAAAACCAGTGCCTGCACCTCCCCGGGGGTGGGGGCAGTGTGGCACTGGAGGGGGTGGGAAGCCCTGGCCCGGGGCCCCATGTCCTGCTGCTCTGAAAGGACCTTGCCCTGCCCCTTCAGTTCGGCCAGCACGATGTTTGAAGTGGAGTGGCGCGGCCGGAGGGTGGCCCTCAAGGCCAGTAGCGGGCGCTATGTGTGCATGAAGAAGAACGGGCAGCTGGCGGCCATCAGCGACTGCGTGGGTGAGTACCCCCCACCTGCCCCGAGGCCCTGGGGCCACCCACCAAGAACAGCCCCTCCCCATCCTGGGGACTGGCCACAGTCCCAGGCACTGGCTGGTCCAGACCATCGCTGTGGACATCAGTCATCAGCGGAGCGCTCTTCTCTCCAAGACACCCTCGGGGCGCTCTGGCTGGGTGCGGCAGGCCCCTTGGGAGGTCGCGGAGGAGCTGGCAATGGCAGACCTGGGCCCACGAGCCTGAGCCTGCTGGGAGCTCTTCCTGGGGAGCCCCTGTGGCACCCCGCCTGACCGGTTAGGACAGGGATGGCTCTCCCCGCAGGCGAGGATGAGGAGTTCATCCTCAAGCTCATCAACCGGCCCATCCTGGTGCTGCGCGGCCTGGACGGCTTCGTGTGCCACCGCCGCGGCTCCAACCAGCTGGACACCAACCGCTCGGTCTACGACGTCTTCCACTTGAGCTTCAGCGATGGCGCCTACCAGATTCGAGGTGCGGGGCGGGAGCCAGGGGGCGTGCCGGTGGGGCTGCGCACGCGCAGCACTGGGAACGGCCCACCGACCACCGCTCGCTCCGCAGGCCGCTGCGGGTTCTGGCACACCGGCAGCCACGGCAGCGTGTGCAGCGACGGCGAGCGCCCGGAGGACTTCCTCTTCGAGTTCCGCGAGCGCGGCCGCCTGGCCATCCGCGCCCGGAATGGCAAGTACCTGCGCGGAGGTGCCTCGGGGCTGCTGCGTGCGGACGCAGACGTGCCCACCGGGGTCGCGCTCTGGGAGTACTGAGCACGCGGCCCATGGTCACCCATTAAACCTTGTCTGTCTCAGTGGCTGTCGGGCTCATGGTGGCGGCTGTGGGCTGGCGTGGAGTGTCAGCACTGCGGGGTGGGGGATGCGCCTGGTCATTCAGCCCAGAGTCCCGGGTGCGCATCCTTGCCAGCCGTGGCCCTCCCTGGGTCCTGTGGTTTGCGCTCCACCTTGCCAACCCTCATGCCCAGGATACGCAGCGTGGGGACCTGTCTGGGAGGAAGGCCCAGTGGGCCACGCCCCCCCAATCCTGCACAGTCACAGGAATGGGTGGGTGAGCACTCCTCTGCTTGTCCTGCTGCCCCCCCCCCCGCCACCTGGGAGGCCCAGCAAGGCAGGCCAGCTGGAGGGTCTTTGGGGTCAGTGTGTCTCCACAGAGCATTGCTACTCCCAGCGCGGGGCCCAGATCTTAGGGAACCCGAAAGCACTTGGTGGACAAACAACCCCCGTGGATGGAGGGCTAGGGGAGAAAACCGTTCTCAGCTCAGGCAGTTGCCCCACTGCCGCCCAGCTCCCCCCCTCAAAGGGGCTCTTGGGCTGAGCCCACCCCAGCTGTGCACAGAGGGCCTCACCCCACAGCTGGCTGCCACCCCAGGCCAGGGTGGCTGACGGGACCAGGTCCTGGTTCACCCATGTGCTTGCCCGGTGCGGCCAGCACCCGGAACCCTCACCCAGGCCAATGCCGCTTGGATGGGCTGGGTGATGTGGAACTCCTGAGATGGCAGATGTGCCCCTGGGATTGGTCAGGACCGAGAGGACGAGGGTGATGGGGGTCTGGAGGCGTGGGTGGGAGAGAGCCAGAGCAAAGGGCTGGAGCCCAGAGTGGGGAGACCACGGAGGGAAGACCTCACCTGGGGGAGAGGCCCTTCCCCCAGGCCCTGGCCCTTCTCCCCACCCCCACCAGCCCTGCCCTCCCTTGAGGCCAGAAGCCCCTCCACTCAGTCCTGCCAGTGTGGCCCCAGGAGAGGGGCTGCCGAGGGTGCAGTGCTCTGAGGGCAGCAGGGTCTAGGTGCAAAGTGGGTGCCAGGGAAGATCAGACACACAAGGCCAGGCTGAAGGAGGGGTGAGGAGGGGACCTGGGGGCGCAGGCCCTGCTGGGTCTTTCCTAAGCCTCCCTGCAGCCCCTCCCCAAGGAACCCCTGGGCCTGGTCCCTTCACCCTAGGGACGAAGAAAGGCTGGGTCAGGGGCTGGGGGCCCGAGAAAGGTATCAGTTAACTCGGGGCGGCAGTCGGGGAACCCAGCGGTGGAGACAGGAGGCTGGTGAGCAGCAGCCTGTGCTGCCCCCTGGTGGCGTCTGCGGGGTGGGGGGGGGAAGGAGGGAGGGTCTGGGCTCGAAGGCAGGTGGCACCAAATCCTCACGCGATGCTCCTGGGCTCCTTGACCCACAGGGCATCCGGGGGGCTCTCTCCCCCACTGACCTCAGCCACAGCCACTGCAGAGGGCGGGCGGAGGTGGACTGAAGCCTCGTGTGGGGGACGCGGCAGCTGCCAGCCCGTCCCCTTCCCTGGCTGAGCCGCCTGGGGCACCACCTGGCTCCTGTGTGTGCCCAGCTCCCACACCACGGCCTGGCCTGCTGCAGCCATCACCCTGCGGCTTGTGCCCTGGCTGCCCCATCCCTCCGTCTCCCCCACCCCCAGGCTCACGGAGCTCCGTCCCAGGGTCAGGGAGAGCCCAGCACAGGGCACGCTGGGTGCAGGGCAAGGGGCACCAGGAACCCGGGTCCAAACCACCACTCAGCGGAGGGGGGTGCGGGTAACAAAACCAGTGGAAGCAGAGGTAGCTCAAAGAAAGGTCAGTTGTCGGGGGCAGGGTCCTCTCAGCCCTCTTTACACATAGCACAACGTGACACCCAGGTGTCACCCCCCCAAACATGGAAAGCACCAGCAACCTCCTGCTGGGGCCCTGGCAGTGATGGGGGTGGGGGTGAACCGGCCACAGGTCACCCTGAAGCCCCCCGTTTTTGTGCCATGGGGCACACCCCAGTAGTGCCGGGGCAGGCCAAGGTGTCCCCAGTGGGCGGCAGGTGGCTGTGAGGAGGTGGCGCCTCTGGCACGGGGGCAGGCAGACCCACACCCGCCCCAGGTCCCGGTCCCAGGCAGCCTCTCCCTGGCCTCCTGCTTGGGGTCTGGCCCAAGGTCCTGAGCTCATGAGTGGAGTGGACGTCGCTGACCCAACCCCCACACCCTGGGGGGCACTGCCCAGCAGCACAGGGTGAGGGTGGAGACAGTAGGCAGCTGTGGAAGGAGGGACGGATGGGTCCGACACCCTGACGCAGGCCAGGCGAGGCAGGCGCGCCTGGCGGCGGTCACAGCAGCAGGAGACCGGGGCTGCGCAGCTGCCGGTACACCTGCAGGAGCCCCTCCGTGGCGGTGGGGGAGCTGGCCTCGTCCTCCTCGCAGAGCCGGTCCCGCAGGGTCCGCACCTCCCGCAGCAGCGCCTGCGGGGGGGGCGGGGGCAGTGGGCGGCGGCAGTCAGGCCCTGCCGTCGCCTGCGGGGCACCAGGTCCCTCTGGGGGACACCTGTCCGTACCAGCCCTACTTGAGACAGGTGCACAGGCCCGAGAACGCGTCCATCTGCACCTGGAAGGGCAGGCCTCCCGGCCTGGCCCCTGAAGTCCCCTCAGCACCAGAGTGTGGTTTGGCAGAAAGGGAGCCCACACCCCTCAGGTGACAGGAAGGTCCCAGCCAACACCTGGGTGGGGGGCCACAGACAGAAGTGACCAAGCCCAACCTCCCAGTTCTGAGAGCAACACAGGAACCTGGGCAGGGCTGCTGGGAGGTTTGGGTATGGAACCCCCAAGGGCCCTCACCTCATGGCTGGCCTGGATCTGGTGCAGGTGCTGCATGCGGAGGTCAGGCGGGCTGGAGCCCTGGGCGGTCTGCTCTAGCACCATCCTCTGGGGGACCAGGGGCAGGTTACTAGGGGGTGACAGGTGGCACCAGGGGCTCCAGGCCCTTGTCCTCAGGCCTGGAGCCAGACGGCCCCTTCCCTTCCCCAGCCTCCTCCTGCACTGCAGGCCCCCACTGCCTGCTGCCCACAGGCCCTGAGCTCCCCCGCCAGGCTCCAGGCCTTCACCTCAGCCCAGCCAGCCACTCGGGCCACTGTGAGGCTGCTCCAGCGCAGCTCTGTAGAGGAAGCCACCCGCAACCTGGCTCCCAGGGGTCAGGTCCCAGCTCCAGATGGGCACAGAGAGCCCTGAGGAGACTCGGACCCGAGGGAAAACAGCAGGGGCCCAGGCAGACACCGCACATGCAGCAGGACCTCGAAACCCAGAGCAGCTCCCTGTCCTGCTCAAGGTCACCTGCACCGCTGCCCTGGGGGCCACCCCGCCGCCCGCAGGGTGACCGGGTGCAGGTGACCAGGTTGCTGAGCTCTAGGACAGCCCCCAGGCCCTCATCGGAGCTCAGACCGTGGGTTCTGACTCTCGGGGGTGGGGCCGGGGCCTGGGAGGGGGTGCCGGTAAGTCCCTGGTAAGGCCCATGTGCAGACCACACTTAAGGAAAATCATCAAAATGGGTCAGCGGCCACACCCTGAGCTGAGGGCACCTTCAACAGAGTTTCTGGAATATGCAGACGTCCAGTCCCTCGGGGCCCTGGGGCCAGCCCCGGCCCCAGCCCCAGCCCCCACGCCCCCAGCAAAGACCTGGACACTCAGATGAGCAGAGGCCTGTCCCTAGGCCTGAGCCTGGGGTGTCTGACCCCAGGGGTGGCCTCCGCTCAGCCAGCCCAGTGCAGGAACCTCCAGCAGACCTTAGCCAGTGAGAAGCAGAAACCTCTTGCTTTAACCTGCTGGCCAAGTGAGCCCTGGGCACCCGCGGGGGCTGTGGCCAGGGTGGCGAGCCCACACCCACGTGCGTCTGGAAGCAGAGACGGGGGAGGGGCCGCCCGTCGCACCTGCATCCGCCCGATGACGGCGCTGTGTACCCTGCACACGCTGGTGAGAGAGTGGCTCTGCACCTGGATCTCCACGGCCTGGAGGGGCCCTGCCGGGCACACGTCGGTCACGGCCACCTGCGGCACAGGAGGAGCCCATGTCCACCCACGGCTCCCAGGCCGGGGCCTGGTGCCGAAGGGCAGTCAGGCCGGGTCTCCCTGCCCAGCGGCCACACCCACTGGGAGAGCCAGCGACAGCAAAGCGGCTCCCCTGCCCAGGAAGGGCCCTGGTCCCTACAGCACGCCCCCTGGAGCGAGGTGACGGCTGTGACCTTGCCCGGACACTGCTTGCAGCCCCCCTGCACCTGGGCCACCTGAGAGCAGGATCCAGTGTGACCACAGGGAGCAGGCTGAGCGGTTAAGGTCAGCCAAGGGCCTTCCCAGAGGTTTTGACACCGAGCTGAAGACACACAGGACACCACGCAAGGCCTGTGGCCGGGGGACTCTGGGAAGGTCGCTGTCACTGGCAGCTCTTCCTCTGGGACCCGTGAGATGTGTGGGCACCCACAGGGCTGAGGACCCTGCCCCTCCCCCAGCCCCAGCATCTAGGCCCAGAGACACCCCAGCCAGGCACCCGTCCGGTCTCGGCCTGACCAGGAAGAGCTCTGCGGTGGACAGCGGCCAGCTCCCATAGGCCAAGGTGACAGCCCCCCTGGGTATGCGTGTCCTGGCTGCCCGGGCTGCTCTGCAAGCCTCCGAAATGGGGACCTGAGGCAGGACGTGGTCTGGGCTGGTCGCCAACTTGAGGTGGCAGGTGTGTGTGCACCACAAAGTGGCTTCCGCGACGGGCCTGGCCCCCTGGCGACCTAGGGCCCAGTGGCCGGGCTGGTGCAGTCCCTATGCCCCTGGGGGACTGGCTGTGCATGCCAGCCACTCGGGGGGCGGGCCTCCGGCGGGCACAGGAAGTGGGTTCCCCCTGAGCCAGGCAAAGGTGCTTGGAGACCCCACTCTGAGAGCAGCTGCCGTCAAGGCTGACCCCCACTTGCCTCATGCACAGTGAGGTGGATGTCGGTGCCATCTGGGGCCACGCCTTGGATAGAGGACAGGGCTCGGGCCCTCACAACGTCCACGGTGGCATTCTCAGCGAGCAGCCACTGCAGGGTGGCGCAGCACAGGGACACGCCTGAAGGACAGAGGTGCAGGTCGCGAGCTTGGACGGATCTTGGGACAGCGAGGACCCCTGGTCCACAGGCCTCAGGGCCCAAGGCCCGAGCAAAGCCAGGCAGCACCACGAACCTGAGCACCTGTGCCCCCAGGCGGCTCTGAGCAGCTCTGCAGACACTGTGATGGCAGCCACGGCGGGGGGCAGGTACTCAGCCCTCAGGGACTCGGGTCCTGCTGGCTGGCTGCCGGGCCTGTGGCCAACCTCCAGGAAGGCGTCCACGGGGTCGGCAGCGGGAGCCGAGGGCTGTGTGTGGGGCGCAGCCAGGCCAGGGAAACGCAGGCCCTGCAGCGCGTCCACCACGTACTCGCTCAGGGGCAGGCAGATGCCCCCCTGCCTGGGCAGGGTGTCGGGCGGGCCTCCGTCCCAGGAGGCGTCCTCCAAAGAGCCCGAGGGGGCCAGGGCCCCACCCAGCACCTCCCGGAGGCTGTAGAAGAGCGCACAGCACACGGTCACCGGCAGGTCCAGCGCGCCGTCCTCGCCTGGGCCCAGCGGCAGCGTCACCTCGCGCCAACCCCCGGGGCCGAGCTGGCCCACAGGGATGGCGTAGGTCACAGCCGAGCCAGCCACCTCTGCGTCCTCGGCCTGGGCACCGGGCAGCACCTGGATGCACAGCATCCAGCCCCGGCCCAGGTGGGAGCCACTGCTGTTCTCCAGCAGGCAGGTGGCAGTCAGCACATCCTGCAGCTCCTGACGGCTCCAGGTGGTGGTGACCCTGCACGAGACGGGCCGGGGGCCCTCCTGGCGGGACAGCAGGGCGCAGCTCATGCTCATGGCTTCGTTGAGACACATCAGGGCCCTGTTCTGCCGGTCGACGGCCTTCTTCAGGGAGGACACTCTGGGAAGAGCAGACGGGCACCAGGGAGGAGCGGGGAGCTGAGGCGGAGGGCGCACCCCGGCTCCCTGGGTTGGAAGGAACCGGAACATGGCACCAAGCTGCAAGCACCGCCTCGAGGAGCAGCTCTCCCGGTCCCCCCGTGCCGCCCACAGCCATCTGGGCCAGGGAGCCTGCCATGCCCTCCCGGGACACGGGCCAGATGATGCCTGTGCTGGGGCGGGCCCCCCACTCTGTCTCTGCGCTCAGGGTTGGCCCTTTTGCCCCCCTGAAGCCACTTTGACAGCTGGAGAGCGGCTGGCACTATGGATGGGACCCTCGCTTGTCCCGAGGAGGGCAGGTGAGGCCGCAGAGGGGGCGGGGCTGCCCGTCTCTACGGCTCTGGCCAGGGAGACAGGGGTGGCCAGGGAACGTGGTGTGGGCCCCTCTCGTCTTCCAATGGAGCTGGCCTTGCGCTGGCCACTCAGTGTCTGGGGCTCTCACAGGGGACCAGAGGCAAAGCGATGGGTTTGCCTGGACCAGTGTCCACGCCCAGACGCTGCCTCCCGAGGACGTCGCCTGCCGCTCACCTTGCAGAGACGGAGCCGATGCCACAGAGCAGATCCTTGATTCTCCGGCCAGTGTCCACTGCGGTCCCTCTGGCAGGCCAGGGTACATCAGGGCTCCACTCCAAGCGGCAGGTCATCAGGCGGCCGCGGGCAGACAGGGCCAGGAGCTCAGTGCCCCCTGAGGATGCACACGGGCAGGGGCGGGCTGCTGGCCAGCTCCCCCGACCCAAGACAAGCGCCGGCAGAAAGCCACACGCAGGCAAGGGACCAAGATGACAGAGCCACCCATGTCCATCACGTGCCCATTCCACGGGGCCCTCCCTTGGGGGGGACGTTGGCTCAGTGGAGGTGGCGCCGCGGTGGCACACTGCACGTGGAAGGGACTAAAAGGGGTCAAACAAGGACCTGTGTGGGTTGCTGTGTCAGCCGGGCACAGCGCGACTCTCAGCGGGCTGCCCGGACGCCACTGCTGGAGTTCCAGAGAAGAGAGTGCTGCGTGCGCCTCACTCTCTCTGCTCGGCCCAGCGGCCCTTCCTGGAAGCCTCAGGTCCCTTGGCGTTGTCCCGCCCGCTCTGCTCTGGGCTACCAGGGAGCACTCAGGAGACGGGGAGCTCTGCCTGCCCCCCAGCCCAGGACAGCCGAGGCCCGGAGTCCCGCCCGTGAGGAGCAGACAGGCCTCGCCCCGGCTCCCGCGGGCTTTCCGGCGCCCACCATCCACGTGGCCCTTTCCCTGTGGTGGGCAGTGGCCTCCCCTTCAAAGCATTTCTTTCACTTTGTGAGCTCAGTGCACTGTGAGCCTTGGGCCGACTCCTGGCCCATCTGACAGGAACTCACCCCCAGGAGCACGCACATCAGAGCCCTGGCCCACCTGGGGCAGAGCCCACCCAGGCAGGGCGCACACAGCCAGGCCCTCCCTGAGCCCGAGTCACAGCCCGTCAACCACAAGGCACCGCCAGGTGAGCGTAACGCTGCCCTGTCAGGCTTCCAGCGGCCAGGGGCGAGGCAGCGAGAGGAGAGGCCGGCTCACAGAGGAGTGCCAACGGGGGTCATGCCCATGCCCACATCTTTGGTTTTTGGGGTTACGCAGTGGCTCTTACCTTCAGTCGACCTCGGTGACACCGAGAGGGTGACAACACTGCAGACGCTCAAGCTGGCTGGACACAGCAGAGAGGGCAGGCCTCCTGGGCCGTGGGGTGGCACGTCCGCCCCCTCCCCGAGCCAGGGGGCGCCTCCCCGAGCCAGGTCCACTACGCAGAGGCTGGAGGGGGTGCTGTGGTACATGCAGCCGCCCCTGCCGCAGGCGGCACAGAGCACAGGCCCCGGCAGGCAGTACTCCCGCTGCTCCGGCACCAGACTCCCGGCCTCGTCCCAGCTGGCCGTGACAGCCAGTGTCCGGCCGCAGTGACTGAGTGCCACCAGGCAGTCACAGCAGGCATCCTCCACGTCCTCAGCCAGTGGCTTTGTCCTCAGGGCTCCGATGAAGACGACAGGTTCCTCCAGGTGATGGAGAATACTGACGAGGGCCTTCGGGTCCCCGGGGACCAATCTGGAGGTGACCAGGGTCTTCAGGACGACATAGCAGAGCTGGCCATCTGGAAGGCCGCAGAGGATCACTGGTGACTCCAGGAGGGCAGCGTCAGTGCCGAAGAGGAGTCCGAACAGGGCACCCTCCAGTGTGAAGCCCCGGGGGCCCTGCTGGAGGCTGTGGGGGGCCCCGCGGCCTGGTGGGGACATGCAGCACAGCACGGGGAGGAAGCGGGGGGCTTCGGTCTTCCCCGGGCTCCGAGCAGGGGGGGTGCAGGTGGAGAGCTCCACCTCGCCCATCCAGCCCAGGGAAGGGCACTCAAACAGCTGCACCTTCCACTGGGCGGCGCCCTGGGCCAGTGTGATGAGCACACCGTCCAGCACGGTGAAAGCGCACAGCGTGGCGTCGGGGAGGACACAGGCGTCCGGGCCCACGGGGACGACAGGGGCCGGGGGCTCACTGTCCTTCTCGTCCCTGTTGCTCTGGCTCACAGACCTCGGAGAAGACAAGGAAGTGTCACTCGCGATATTCACACACTGACTCCTTAACGATCTCCTAGCCTGGCCCTGGGCCATGCACAGGGAGCGGTCTCAGTGACTGTGACAGCCCTTCAGCAGCGTGCGGGGGGGGGGGGGGGGCTCAGCAGGGAGCAGATGGCCCCACGGCATCTCCCACCTGCCCCTCGGACTGCTCTGCTGGCCCAGGAACACACACAGCAAGGCTTCCAGAAAACGGTGCTCGGGTAGAAGAGCGTCATCAGTGCGGGCCTGTCAGACCTGAGACCACCTTCACCACCCGCACCGAACCCTCTCATGTCTCCAGTCAGAGTGAGCAGGCACCTGTCCAGGCTCTTTGCTGGTGCCTGGGCCCCCGCCGGCAACATCAGTCTCCTCTAGGCAATGGCTCAGGGGCCAGAGACCCACCTCAGAGGTGTGTCAGGCCAGAGGGGACAAGACCACCAAGGCCAACGGGGCAGGTCTTGCTCCTGGCGGCAGACTCATCCACCTGCACCCCGTTTACTCTGGACTCTCTGCGGGCAGCAGCCTGCCACGGGGCGCAGGCGGTGGGCATGCCTACGACTTTCGACTTCCGAGCTGGCTCCGAGCCCAGCGTCCCTTGCGTCTCCACGGCAAGGGCTGGTGAGGGCTCATCCTGACCCCAGTGCACGGGCAGGAGGTCGCAGAGGCCACAGGCCCGTGTTTGAGGGCAGGGCCGCGCAACGACCCCTCCTCACCTGCTCGCCGGGTCCAAAGACAAGCAATAGACGCCCCTCTGGGCGCACAGGACGAAGAGCGCCCTGCGAAGGGCCAGGACCTCCAGGTGCCACACCTGACCGGGAAACCTGTACACCGCCTGGGCGTGGAAGGCAGAGGGTGCAGGAGGCTTTAGTTCGAACAAACTCCTCGAACGCGCCGACCCCTCCCCGCGCAGCCCCTCGGGGCTGGGACGCCACCCGCACGCTCACGGTCAGTTGCCTCTCTTCCGAGTCGTAGACGTAGACCAACTCCCTCCCGGTGGACAGGAGGATCTCCGCCCCGAGACACAGCACACGGGGCTTGCCCGCCGCCAGGCCGCCGACCGGGAAACTGAAGCCGGCCAGGTAGTCCACGCGCGACCCGAGGCCCGCCATGGGTACCGGCCCGCCCACCGAGAAGCGCGGGCAGCGCGGGAGACGCGGCTCCGCCCCCAGGCACTAGTGCATGGGCGGGCGGGGGCGCCGTACGGCCGCTCACGTCACGGCGCGGCCTCCGCCGTAAAGCGGCGGGGGTGGGGACGGGACCGTGCGCAGCGGCCGCCTGCCGGGCTTGGGGGCTGGACTGGAACCTCGGCCGGCGGGTTGGGAGGCGGTGCCGCTGCGAGAAAGTTAGGGGACACAGAGCAGTTTAGCCACCGCGGGAAGCCCGATGGCCTGCCATCGCCCACCCCGCCCGTTCTCCACGCGGCCCGAGGCGCCTGCTTCGGGGTGCCCGGCGGGTCCGCAGCATCTCCCACGCCCGTTCAGGGCCGCGGGGCCCCCTTGGTCCGGCACCAAGTTCCGCTCCCTTCGTGAGCCTTCGAGCTGGGCAAGCACGCAGGGTCCCCGCGTGGAGCAGATGGGACGCTCCTAAGGCTTTTTTCTAGGGGTTGGGGAGCGCCCGGATGCTGTGAGGTCCTGGAGCGGCGGACAGTGTCAACTCTCATCACTGCCACGGCCGGTGGCCCTGGGCCTAGGGCTGGGTCCTTCTGACCGGCTGAGCCAAACGCGGACGGAAGTGCCTCCTCTTTCCGTGCCTGGACGCGAGCTGTGCGTGGTGTGTGGGTTTGAGGGGACAGCGGATTAGGGGCAATCGCCAGCCATCAGCCTGGGGTGGAGAGTGATGGCAGGCAAGTCATCTCTGCCCCCACAGGCTGCTTCCTCTCCTGTCCTCCAGGGCTTGGGAGAGGTGCTGACCAGAGAGGGTCCGAGAGCTTTCTTCTGACGAAACACGGAGGCCAGAGCACCCCTGCGAAGCGCCCGCGACGCCAGCCACACCCCTATCCTTTAAGGAGCCAATGGGACAGTCTCCAAGGCCACCCACAAGAGGCACGTGGGGGGGGGGGCATGGCCTGGCATGGCACCGTGAAAGGGCCCAGCTGCCAAGTACTTTCTGGGCTTGGAAGCTAAGCTGGCATCAGGGGGGCTGCAGTGCCTGCCAAACACAAAGAACCAGTAGCTAAATTATCACGCCTTGTCGAGGGGGGCAGGCACTCCACCCCTGGGTTGGCGGACAGAGGCTGCCCTACTGTCCCTGGGTACTGGGATGGGCACAAGGTGAGGTATTTGCAGTGACTGGTCTGTGGGCATGAAACGCAACCGGGATACTGGGATGGGGAGGGCCACCTGCTTTTGAGTGATGTCCCACCACCACCACCACCACCACCCCGCCCCCAAGGGCACAAGTGTCCTGAGGTGCTCTGCTCACCAAACTTGTGGGCCACAGACCCCGCACCCCGCCCCAGGCTGCTCTCCCACACAGAGGGAAATGTCCCTCCAGACACTCCCCCGCCCCAGCAGAGGTGGCCCCTCCGCCCCACTCCCTTCTGCTCAAGGGCCACCAGGCTCCTGGCCCCAAGCCCGCACCAGCGACACAAGGACTCGTGGGCATCACCAGCCCATGCAGATGTCAAGGGGCTTTGAGCGCGGATCCTGGAGGTGAGACGAGCAGAGGGCTATGGCCGGGCTTGGACACCCGAGGGGCCTGCGAGTGGGTGCGCAGGGTGCACACCCCTGGCCCGCAGCCCAAGGGCGGTCAGTGGTCTCTAAGCCGACTTTGGAGGCAGTGTAACCCTCCTGAGGACAAACTACAGCCCCACTCAGGAGGGAGCAGTGAGTGCAGGGAAGCTTCAGGCTGTGCCGGGCGCTGCCCACAGGGCGCGTGGGCACAGAGTGGGGCAGGACACTCCCATTTGCTTGAACCTCCTCACGGCAAGAACCTGAGCCGTGCCAGCACTGCCGCCACACCTGACCTTGGGAGCCATACGGGTCACAGGGCCCTCAGGCCCCCGCACAGGGTTTCCACCCCTGCTGGGAAGCAGAGTCTCCTAGGGGAGTGGCACTCAGCGTTGCGAGTGAGGGCTGCCACCGAAACCAGTGAAAGGGCCCCTGAGCAAGCAGTGGCACCTCTGTGGAGCTCCAGACTTCATCTTTCACCTGCTACTTGACCACATATGCCTGTCCCAGCACGCAGAGGCCCGGGAAAAGCCACGAGGGTGGGTGGCAGGCAGCACAGGGAGGGAGGGAGGCCCGGCACTCCTTTTCTTCCTACACCTCCCGCTGGAAGCCTGGAGCCCAGGAGCCTGGGCAGGGGCAGCAGGGTCCCTTCCCCAGTGGCCCACACCTGACCCTAAGGCCACAGGAACTGGCCCTGCAGACAGTCGCTCAGCGCCCGGGCCAGAACGGCAGGGAAGCCCAGTAGCACTTCAGGTGCTTTTATCAGACCCACTGCAGGGCCACATCCAGGCAGCGCTGAGCCCCCCAGTCTACCACCACACGGGCCCGGGTGGTGAGGAGCGGGAGCACCGGGCAGGAGCAGGATGGTCAGAGGCGGCTGACGGTGTTCACCTGGATAGGTGCGCACTCGGGCACCCCTCTCTGGGGTGTGGGGTCTGGTGACAGGAGAGGGTGTGTCCAAACCAGGGCAAGTGAAACGGGGGGCTAGGGGGCCCCTTCCCTGTTCAAGAGGAGGTGGCTGAGCTGCCTGAGCCAAGCCTGCCGGCAAGTGGTCCCAACAAACACTCCCGCCCAGCTCTGGCTCTCTCTGGACAGTCGAATAAAATGCATCACTGAACAAAGAGTGACTCGAAACCAGAAGCGGAGAAATCACAATGCTTTTTCTTTAGCTAAAAGACCAACGGAGACAAATGAGTTTTGTGGGTGCCGGGGCTGGAGAGGGAGGAGGCCATGGAGGGAAGGGAGCCGGCGGGCGCTCACAGAGCCCCTGGGGACGCAGGGGCTCAGGAGTGAGGTGGAACGCAGGGCTCGACCCTCACCACCTCGCCTCTGGGGGCAGCGGCAGGGACCAGACCACCAAGGCCAGAGCTGCAGCCAGCGCACTGGCTAGGCGTGCAGCACACAGCCCCCCACAGGTGGCTGTGCTTCGGACGGGCTGCCCTGGCCAGACCCAACCTGACTGGCTCCTGGCTCCAGGAGCAGACAGGTCTGTGCTGCTGGAACTGCAGATGCCCCGCAGAGCCCCTGCCGCCACCCAAGCCCTCTCCTGCACAGCCTGAGGAAAAGGGAGCCCCACAGGCCTGCCCCAGCCCCAGCCCTGGGGCAGATGTGGGGTCCCTAAGCAGCCTGTGTCTGGGCCTGCCGCTCCTGCAGAGCAGCTCAGAGACCCGGCTCTTGTTAAGGCAAAGAGGCATCAGCATACCCACAGGTCCCCGGGGCAGGGCCCAGCCACGGAGGACATGTGGGGACCCCACAGCACACGACCTCTGTCCTGGGACGGCCCGGACCTCACCCATCAGCACTGCAGCCCCATGGCCTCACCACAGGCCCCCCGGCGGCCATGCCACCATGCAGAGGCCAGGGCGGGCGGGGCTGTGTGCAGGGCAAAGGGAGCAGAGCTTCCTGTCCTGGACAACCCTGGTCACCCCATGCATCCTGGTCAGCGGCCTCGGCCCTCTGGAGGGCAGGGCGGTGCCCACCTGGCAGGAGCCACTGCTGTACTCCAGCCAGGGGTTCGTTTCTGCGGCTCCCGCGGTCACGCGGTCCGGCAGAGAAGTCTCAGGCACTGAGGTTTACTTCCAAGGAGACCTGACTGTGGGTCCCCCACCCACACGCCCCACCCTGCACACACCCACGGGCTCACTAGAGGGAAGAAGTGGCAACTAGTCTCTCTCACTCCCCTTTAACGCAGTTTTTATCTTTAGAAAAAATAAATAAAAGTCTCCGGGGCAGGAATTGCTGATAACTATTATTACAACCAACGCCAACTTCAAGGTCCCACCTGGACGTCGGCTGAGAGCAGGACAAGGGTGGGCAGCAAAGAAACTGCAGACCAAGCAAAGGCTGGCGTGCCTATGGCCACTCTCGTGGCCACTGGACGCTGGCCACCAAAGGGAGAAGTGGCCCCCGCAAGCAGGGTCTGCCCCAGGGCAACAGGGCACGGAGGCCAGCAAGAGCCCAACCACGACCAGCATCTGGAAAGGAGGGGAAGCCGGCGGCAGCAGCAAGCACCCCGCCCTACTCCGCAGGCAGATGGTCGAGGCGCCCACGGGGGCCGCCCGCTCGTCCATGAGGAGCCTGGTTTCGGCTGGAGAGCCCCGTCCCGGCTCCATCCTTCAGGGAAGCCTGGTGCTGAGAGGCTTCGTGAGCCGGAGACCCCAGGGCAGCCACCCCTGCCCTGCCCTCCAGGGCTGCCCACCGTGGGGCACGGCTCCACGACCCTGGTGTCAGAGAGGGCGGGGGTGGCCCTAGGTCCTGGGGAGGCTGCACATCTCGCAGTGGCCGGTGCCCGGCTGGTTCATGAAGGTGCAGTGCTCGCAGGCCCACATGGCGGCTGTGGTGGCGTGTGGGGAGCCCCCGACGGCCCCGTACTCATGGAGACCTGGAAGCTGCACCCCGACTGTGCCTGCAGGGTGGGAGAGAAGCAGCGCTCAGTATCTCCGCCCAGAGAAGACGTCCCGCCCGTCTGGACTCCACGTCACTGCCTCGCGAACTGTACAGGCAGCTGTCCTGGGGCCGACGCGGCCCGGGACCCCACTGTGGGTGCCCTGGTCGCACCGGAGCCCCACTGGACACAGCTGCTGTCGGCTGTGCTACACCCAGCCGCCCTGTGCCAGAGGCTCCTGCGAGCACGGCCTGCGACGCGCAACCCCTCGGGACGTTTGTTTCTGAGCCACGTGAACGACGCTGCGCCAGCGCTCTCGCACAAATCTCCCAGTGAACACCGGGGTGTGGGCCTGCCGGCCCGTGCTCACTCTCACAGCTGCGCGAGGGTCCGGCGGTCCTCGTCGTGGCCTCTCAAACACGCAGTGGCACCTCCCTGAGGGCCCGTGCTGCTGGCCTGGCCGTCGCTCCGTCTTCCTGTGCGGCGCCGAGCCTCGCCCGTCAGCACCCACGCTGGCTATGCCCCGACCACCACCGCGCAGCGCTCTCTGCCGTCCTGTGTGGCGCCATGCCGGTCAGCGGGGGCGCGCACATGAGGTGGCGGTCCCAGAGGTTACGGGGAGGTGAGTGTTTCCCTGTCGCCTGTGACGTCACAGCCAGCGCCACATGGGAAGACAACACGCCTTGTGTGTCGGTGCCAGTGCGAGCAGACCCGCCGCGGTTTCTCAGCGTGACCTGGCGTGGAGCAGCGCACAGCTGTGTGCGTGCTGAGTCCCATGTCACACACGTGCACCTCAGATATCCCCTCCCCGCCTAGGCCTGGCCTTTTCACGCTGCTGACTGACTTCCGATGAGCGCTAGTGTTTCGTTCTGATAAAGTCTAACTGACCAGTCTTTCGTGGTCAGTGTTCCCCTCTGTCCTACCCCAACGGCCTGAAGAGACTCGATCTGCCTGCTGTCCCGGCGTCTGCCGGGAGGCCACGGCCTGTCGTGGGCAGGCCTCGTGCTGCATGCCTGTGGGGACCAGGCCACACAGCAGGAACCATGGCACATCGCAGCTGAGAGCAGACAGTGCCCTGCCTCCCGCCTGCCCCGCCCTCCGCATCCCAGAGGCAGCTCCTAACTCACCCACCCACGCCCACCCTTCCTAGGGGGGCTCTGACTGGGATAACGCTAATCCATTTTGGGAAAACGGACATTTGGAAGTACAGCAAGCCTCTCGACCTGCGAAGATGGAATTTCCTTCCACTGACATGCGCTTGGCTCCTGTGGCCCAGGTGCTGGCTCTCAGAGACCACTGACATCCTCTCCCAAACGCTCCCCCCGGCCTGTCACGCACACAGTGATGCAGGCTCCACGGCAGCACAGCTGTCGGCGGGATCCGACGGCCGCTGATCAGACTCTGTACAGGGGGGCAGGAGCGCCAGGCGCTCCCGGCAGAGCCTGCGCTGCCCGGCCGCTGTGGCTCTTCTCCCTGGCTCAGCATCGAGGAGCCGGCAGGCCCTGCCCCCATCGGGTCACTTGCTGAGGGCTGCTGTCTCTGGGGGTGGCAGACACATGCCCGGTGCTTAGGCACACCTCCTCAGAGCTGTCTTTCCTCACTCCGCACTCGGCCAGCACGTCTGCGGGACAGCCCGCCCCGACCGACCTGCCCTCCCTTCAGGGCCATGGGACACCCCTTTGCGCCTTCCCGCAGCGTTGCAAGCAGCCCGGACAGCCCGCCACGCGGGCGTGAGACCAGGTGCCGAGCGCAATGGCCAGCACGCCACTGTCCACTAAGGACACACAGCTGCAGGGCTCTGTTCAGGGAGTTCAGGGGGACAGCATGCCTCCGTCTCTGCCCCTGGACAGCACCTCAGAGCGCGCGGGCCGGCCACGCCGCTGCTGCTGTTGGCAGAACTGCATGAGATAACGTGACGGAAGCGCACCGCCACCCGTGCTCAGGCTCCCAGGCTTCCGGGGGTCACGGTGTCGGGAGAGAGTGCAGTGTCGCCGGCTGCAACGGTGCAGACCCCACGGTGGTCCTTGGCTGACTGTGGCTGTAGAACCAGCCCACCAGCCTGAGAACGTGGCACGAACAGTTCTCAGGACGCACCTCTCTGGCCACTGGTGGCGCCTGCCAGCGCCCCCCCTCCCCTGGCTGAGGCTGCGCCGGCCCCAGGTGGCAGACGAGACTCTTGCTGGTTGGCGCAGTCACGCAGCTCCTGGTGCATAGACCCCGCCTACTCTGGGCCTCAGCACCCTTCTCAACCGCGGGAGCTCAAGGACTGGTGGCAAAGAGAGAAGCCCAAGGAAACCAACCAAAGCCTCCGCTCTGGCACCTGTGTGGCCATCAGGGTTCTGTCCTGCTGCTCCTACGGAGCATGTGTCCACTGCAGTGAGTGACCCCCGCAGAGCATGGAGGCGCGCGTGTCCTCTGCAGTGAGTGACCCCCACAGAGTGGCCTCCCAGGGACCTGCCGCCCTCGAAGCGTGTTGCTGACAGCCTGTCTGTGCCCCCCAACTGCCCCCAGTGCCTGTCCGAGCGTCTGGGGTCAGGCTCCTGGGACACAAGGAGAAGTCTGGGGCTTGGTGGAGCCCGTGCCGGGCCCCTGGGCATGGGCGCGCAAGGCTGTGAGCAGGGGACCGAGACAGGGAGCCCACTTACTGCAGAGCTGCTCGATGGTGGCCCACTGCTCGGACTTCTTCCACGTCTGCGCGAGCTCCTCGTCCCGGGTCCGCACGGCCTCCAGCAGGAGGCTGATGCTGTCCTGCAAGAGGCCAGCAGAGGGTCCCCACGTGCTCTGGCCGCGGCAGACTCCTGCTCACAGGCGTCCTCCTCCCCAACGCACTGCAGAGGGGACGCAGACAGCCTCACAGGCTGCCACTGACATGCTAAATGCCACACACTTCAGTCTGCACAGACAGGGGCTGAGCTGAGCTAGAACCTGAACTGCCCCCACGTGGCCCATGCCGCTGCGGCGCCAGCTGTCACCGCCGAAATCAGAGGCCCCGGCCTCTGGGCTTAGGGGGACGGACAGGAGCTGCGGTTCCCATTCCATCTCCCCTCACGCTCCCCCTCAGGTCCTGCAACTTCTCAGTCACACCCGCAGACACGCGCTCTGCAGTCCAGGCCTCTGGGGTTGTGGGCGGAGAACGGGGAGTGTGTGCCCGAGACTCTGTGAGCCTTCAGGGGCTCAGACAATAGCTGCAGAGAGCGACGCTGGACAGTGACCACAGAACAGCGTCCACCGCCCCATGAGGAGCCCTGATGGAGGGGGCCCAGCCTCTCACACTGGCGGCGGCCAGACCCGGGCCCAGAGCTGCAGCACTCTGGCCTTCACGGGGAGGGCACAGCTGGTGGGACATTGCAGGGTGCCCAGTGTGGAATGGCAGAAGGGGTTACTCTGGACAAAACACAGACACGAGGCAAAGCTGGCAGAATACAAGGCCAGCAGACAGAGGGCCAGCTCTCTGTCCTCCTCCGTCACCTTGGGGGGAATGAGTGTGGCTGGGCATCAGCGGCCCAGGACGGAATCATTGCCTTCTCTCTAGTGCTTCCTTGGGTTTCAGGCAGAAAGAAAGGTCACCCACACCATGACACATGCATGGGACCTCCTGGCAGGACGTGCTGCCCAGCTGCCCCCGGCCTGCCCAGTGCAGAGCGCGGTGGCTGTCTGTGTACCCTCCCCGCTCAGAGCAGCTGACGGAAGCCGGCCGTGCTGCCAGGGCACAGGGGTGGGAAGTGGATTCGGGAGCAGGGAGACATGGGCGAAGCAGGGGCTGTGGTTCTGAGTGTCTGGGACAGGACTTTTCGGTGGCACCTCTGCAGCTGTGTCCCCCACGGTTAGAGCCCGGGGACCGGCCCATCCCAGAGAGCTGACACTCAAGTGCTGTCTAACGCAAAGACTCGTGTGAAAACGCCCACCTTCCGATCACCACGCCCCTTGTGCAAAGTCGCTGCCACAGGACATGTGGGGTCTGCGACCACGGCTCTGCTTTGGAAGAAAAGGAAGCACCTGGACAGCCAGCAGCCCCGGGGACCGCCGACGCCAGGTGCCCAGCAGGCAGGCACGCTCAGCCCGTACCTGCAGGGGCATGACCTCGTTGGTGACCAGGAAGAGCAGGAGGTGGAAATCCGAGATGGTGTCCAGGAACACGGAGGAGGTATTCTGTGACAAGTAGGTGGCCAGGCTGTGGAAGTCCTAGAGTGACAGGTGGGTGGGAGGAAGCAGACACGGCGCTGTGACAGCTCCCAGAGGACAGCCCTTCCTCCTCAGCCACGTCTGCCACACGCCGGGGGGACAGACACTCCGCTCCCCTTTCCGACGCCTGCTGACAGGGACCCAGGATGGAGCGGCGGCCCCTCGGTGCATCGGAGTCCCTGGGTGAGACACTCGCACACAGGGACCCACCTTCTCGCTCGGGGGCGAGGCCGGAAGACCCAGGTGCTGTCTCTCTGGCTGTGCTGCGATCCAGCAGCAGACACCGAGGGACGGGGGGGGGGAGCGGGGGGTGCTGTGCACTATGGATACCGCGTTCAGCAAGACTAAAACAGGAGACTCAGTGAGCCGCCCCAGGAAGTGGCTCTGGACCTCTGCAGGCACCCGTGTCCCTAGGCAGACGGGCAGTGCAGAGACTAAAGTGCCGGGGAGCTTTCATAAACAGCCACCGCGGCAGGTGAAATCTCCCTGCAGACACTCTCTGGCCGGGCCCGTTTCTGCACGGCCGCGTGGCACCACAGGCCGTCACCGCAGCTCTGACCTCTGACCTGGCCTGCCATTGGGCACGCGGGTGCACACTTGCTCGTGTGGCGCCTGAGAAGCGCAGTGGGTGACAGGGCGGGGCCGGCCTAACAAAGCAAGATGTCTCCACAGAGATGACACCATCGGCAAGCGAGCAAGGGAACGTTGTAAGAGGACGCAAAGCGACAACTAAATTCCGGGGGTAAAAAGTCGACTACAAGCAGTCCTATTGCCCTGGCGGGTGTGGCTCAGTGGAGTGAGCACCAGCCTGCGAACCAAAGGGTCGCCGGTTTGATCCCTGGTCAGGGCACAGGCCTGGGTTGCCAGCCAGGTCCCCAGTAGGGGGCACATAAGAGGCAACCACACACTGATGTTTCTCTCCCTCTCTCTCCCCCTCCCTCCCTTTTGTCTAAAAATAAATAAATAAAATCTTAAAAAAAAAGAGAGAGAAATGGTCCTCTTGCAGACCCACAGCTTGAGGACTGGTGGCATTTGCCCCGGTGGCCATCCGTCACCCAGCCTGGACAGGGGCTCATGGCAACCAACAGCGTCACAGGAAAGGCCTGCTGGACTCTCAGGACTGAGAGTCAGGACCGCGGGATAGTCGTGCTGGCACCAGGCAAACAAGCAGTGGCCACTTTCAATCATAGCCCTGGGGACAGAGAGCTTACCTGTGTCTCACCCAACACGTCCCGGTTTTCGATGGGGAACGGGTTTTGCGAAGTAGAAAAAGTGTGAACAGGATCCTTGGGGAAAGTCGTAGTGATCTGCCAAACAGAGACAGACCCAGCCGAGTCAGCGGCGCTGTGAGCGGGGGTGGGGCCACCCTCACAGGCAAGCCTCGCTGCCCCCCTCCCCCCGCGCGGACACGCCAGCCGGTGGAACCACTGGAAGCGCAGACTCTGACTCCGACTCTGGGAAGCCAACTGAAAACCACGTCTGACAGTTTCCAAGCTCGCGCCACATGCAGGCAGCATCTATCCGCCAGCCTCTATGACAGCCCAGCTATGCCGGCCAGGGGGCAGCTTCCAGGTGAGGAGCCCCCCACCCTCCGCCCCGCCCAGCTGCCCATGTGGCCGTGGATGAGCCCGAGGAGGAGCCACAGGCACGGGCCTGGAGGTGTGAGGCGGTGTCTCAGGAGCTGCCGCTATTCCCGTCTCTGGGACGAAGGGCACATGCAGACGAGCCCGAGGGGCTGTGTGCGCAGCGGCCTCAGCGAGCTTGCAAGGCCCTTGGGGTTCCCAGGCCCTGCTCCACAGAGTCTGGGCAGGAGGGGTAGCAAGGCCTCTGGGATGCGGGCACAGCTCCCTGCGCCCCCCAAAAGCCACCTGGAGTCAAGAGCCTGGGTCCAGAGGGAGCCGAAGCCCTGGTCTGGCTCAGACAAGCTGTGGTGACAACAGAGGGCCCGTGAAGCCTAACGTGTGACCCAGGGCAGCCGCGAGGCCTGTGGTCAGTGTGCAAGAAGCAATGGGGTTTCTCCCTTCTCCTGGCAGAAGCTG
The DNA here is from genome assembly GCA_004026765.1 of Micronycteris hirsuta. Classification (NCBI taxonomy): domain Eukaryota; kingdom Metazoa; phylum Chordata; class Mammalia; order Chiroptera; family Phyllostomidae; genus Micronycteris; species Micronycteris hirsuta. The sequence continues at coordinate 23,516 of PVJI01019728.1, forward strand.
CCCTCTCCACTCCGTCAGGAGTACTGGGACTGACACGTGGCCCCTCTGGGCGGCCACACGGCACGAGGGGCAGCAGCCTACACTTGGGGCAGCTCCCTGGGTCCTTGGGGCTGTTTCTGAAAGATGACGAAGCTGTTGTACTGCGTTCCCACCAGCAAGGGCAGCAACAGGCTGTGATCGCACCTCACTGACCACTCCGTGTGGCCTTGTGGCAAAGGGCACGGGGCCTGGCTGTGCAGCCCCGTCAGCCACAGCGCCCAGGTCTCCTCGCTCACCTGAGAGGTGAGGACGCCCCAGGCGCCTGCACCCCAAGGCTGCACTAAGGATTAAACGCTCAGACACGTGAAGCCCTCAGAATGGCTGCACACACGGGGGCTGGTCTCAGCTCTGGCACAGGGTGTGAGACAGGGGCAGGGCTGTCCCACTGCTGGAGGGCCCAGCCCCTCCCCGTAGGAAGGCGAGCCACAGTGGGCGGGCACAGCAGGACCCCGCCCCCACTCGGGAGTGCCTGTCAGACTCCTGACCAAAGGAGGGCTCAGTGCCGACCTGGGATGTGGGGGGGAGGTGCAGGGCATCAAGCACCTTGTCCTGTGCCTAGACCATCTCCCTCTCAGCTCAGGGTCGACTGGCTGACACCTGGGCACCTCCAGAAAACCTCCACAGGAGCTGGGGAGATAAAGCTCACGCCTTCCCCTGCCTAGAACAGCTGCCCGGCCACAAGGCTGAAGGACAGGGGATGTGCCCGGCTCAGCTGTGGGCCTGGGGCTGGGCAAGCAGCCGAGCACAGCTATCTGGGCACCTGCTATCAGGGACTGCGAAGCTTCTTCCATAGGAATAGACAGTGGGGGCACCCTAGGACCTACGTCCCCTCGTCAACCCACGCAACCAAAGCGTGAAAGGAGAGGGACGGGAGGCCGCGGGAGAGAAGACCTTGGACGGCCTCCTCCTGAGTGTCGCTTCCATCAACCTGCTTGCATCCCAGCCATACCCAGGCAGTCTGGGAACAGATGCCTTTGCGGCCTGGCAGCCAATATGTTCTCAGGAGCTGTCGACAGATGCAGCGCCGGCGGGCTTGGCTCCTGGGGACCCGCTGCTCCGCACACAGACCTGCAGCACGAGCCACCCCACGCCCGGCGCAGCCTGAACAGGTCTTGGTAGGCAGCACGCAGGGCCAGGGACAGAGGGCAAGTGGCCGCATGCCGCCAGCTCTCGTCCCGCGGCAGTGGCCGCCCGGTCTGGGGCCACATCTCTGTGACCAGAGCTGACCTGCAGCCAGGGGCAGAGGCCCTGGAAGACACGCCCGAGCCAGGGGTCTGCCTGGCCCCGCGAGTCCCCTGGGAGACCACGTGCCCCTCACGCAAGGGCAGAGCGACAGCTGCGGCCCCGGGGCCACTGCAGGCTGAGGCCCACCAGGAGCCCGGCTGTGGCAGCTGGGACCAGGGCCGAGCCTGCACACACCACGTGGGAACTGGTGGGTGGTCCTCTGCTGTACTTGAGTTTGAGAGAGGTTAACCTGAGTGGTTTTTAAGGGGGAAAAAAACAACCCCAAACTAAAAGAAAAAGCCCTTAAAACTGGGAGCTTTTCAGGGACGCCAGGGTGTGACAACTGTGACCGGCCCCCCAGTTGCCTGTCCGGCGCTGGCAGGGGGCGGGGCAGCCCCCCTGCCCCCCCCCCCGCTCCCCCCCAGCGGACGCGGCGCGCACTCACATCGATTATCAGGTACTCCACGGGCAGCGGGCGGGCCAGCTGAGTGATCTCGTTGCCGAACTTGTCTACGTCCTGAAACGGAAACAGGCGGGTGGGGTGAGCGAGGTCTGGGGCCAGCAACGGTCCGGTCCGTGCTGCCTCCCCTGCACAGTGAGGCCCGGAAAAGCAGAAGTGAACACGTGCCTTTTTGGGAGCCCCTGGTGACCTGCAGGGAGCCGCCCTGCGACCTGCCCAGGCCACACCTCCCCCACAAGCTCTGGGCCTCAGGTCTGAACGCCAGTTCCTGAGGACCTGACGCCTCTGAAAGCCTGACTTACGGAAATGGAGCACGCGCATGTCCCTGACACCAGCACGCACACACACAGAGACAGACGCAGCGCCCACCACCGATCCGTCAAAGTCCAGACTTGTTTTATTTTGTCAGACGCATGGAACATAAAGTTTAATTATGGGGAAAAACGGCCAGCATATGTTCATTAATCATAAAATGACAATTAGATCTGATTTATGTCAAACATGCTGCATTCAAATACAGCCCCAGAAAAAGTCGTAAGAACTGATGCTTTTCATTAAAGATTCTGCAGGAGGGGGTCATATTTTCTATCTAAATCATCACTTAACACTATATAAATCACTCACAGAGTCACACATAAATCATCCATCCATAATTTCCAATCACAGGGTCTTCCATAAAAGTCTGCGTTCATTAAAGCTCTCAGACCCGAATGAATGCCAAGCAGGGGGACGCACAGCACCCCTGCACAGCCGCGCCTCCGCACACGGAGCTCCCCTGTGTGAGCTGGAGCCGCTGCCCCGCTGGGCCCGGCCCTCGGTGTGAAAGTGGACACTGGGGCCTGCAGCACGCCTCGGTTGACCCACACCGTCCCTGCCCTCCCTGTTCACACCGACAGAGCTGCCCATGAAAACATCTGCTCCCCAAAAGTGGCCAAGTCACCTCACCAGCAGTCCCCACAGGAGTGCCCGCCCCCCTCCAAGGACACGGTCCTGGAAACCACACACGGCAGTCTGTCTGCTTCCTGAGAAGCTGCCGAGTCTCCACCAGTCTGGGGAGGGCTCGCCCCCACTCCGCTTGGCAGCAGCCTGGCTGGGCCCAGCTTTCCGCAGCTCCGTGGCTTCGCAGGGGCAGCCCCAGACGGGAGCCTGCTGAGTGGGTGCTGGGGCCCCGGGAGCGGCAATGTCTCGATGGAGGAGACATTGTAGGAGGCAGGAATCAAACCCAATCAAACTAAATCACCATTTCCAAAAATACACATCTGCCCGTACAAGAGATAACCTGCCACAACTCACATGTAATTAGTCCATCTGGAATTCATCTTCAGAGCTAATGAAGCTCTAATACGCAGAAACATTTCCCAGCACCTGTTCACTGTAATCCTCTCCAGGGAGGGCTCTTGTTAAATGCCCCTCTCTGTCTGTGTCGAGCCAGCTATTCTCTCCCACATTTAACTGCCCAGCTGCACCTCTCTGCTCCCCAAGGAGATCGAGGGGCTGCACCCCCTCCCGTCCCTGGGGGAGAAAACAGGACCATTTACCTCTCCCCCAGGCCTTCCCTCCAACGATCCCGCCAGCCAATCCTGAACCCTACCCGCCGGTTTAAAAGGCAATCACTTTCTACAGGCGTCAGCAAATGTCAGGTCCTGGGAAGGAGGCATCTCAATTCTCAGTCTGGCAGCTGCCGAAGTGTCAGCAGTTTTATCCCCACCTCTGGGCCACGCCTGGGACAGTGGCTCCAGCACGGAGATGGCAAAGGGAGACCCAGGGCCCGAGTCCATGAGCTCAGAGGCAGGTGGCCTGGCGCCAGGACAGCGGCCAATGCCCCTGACGGGTGGCACCATGCTGCTCTGGCAAAGGCGAATGAAGTCCCGTGTGGCTTTTCTCTTTAAAGAAGTGACAAGGATTGTGACCAGTAAGTGACGTGAGCAGCATGACCTTCAGCCTCAAAGGATAAAGCAAGAAGAAGGTCTCACGACGGCTTCACGGAGACTCCCCATCTGGGGACATCAGACTGACAGGACCCAGAGTGCCTGGCGACGCGCACAGAACAGCGCTGACCCAGGCCCAAGCCCACACACACAGGGCCACCGGGTCCCCAGTGCCAGGAGTCAGGCGCCCGGGCTCCCCAGCCAGCAGGGCGGACGGCGGTGGGACCGGGTCCTCCCAGCCCCACGCTTGCCCTGGGGGCGCCTGGTGGGTGTGGGGAGCGACCTTGACCCCACGCCCACACCAGCACTGCCACTACCAACCTCCCCACAGCTGCCTCCTCCGTCGGAGCGACTCCTCCTCGGGGGCTGCAACCAAGCCCCCAGGCTCCTCCCAGGACCCAACACTGACTGGATGCAAACTGCTCGTCAAGGCCCACAGCACACCCACTCTCGGCTCGGCCTCCAGGCTCCTCACGGAGGCCCGGGCTCAGCGAGACGGACTTCCTGGCTGGTCTCTGCTCCCCAGGGACTCGCCAGGCCCACGCCCCCAGCACCGTCGGACCCACGCTCTGAGTCCACAGTCAGGGTCCATGCCACGACCACGGGCTGCACCCTCGCCTGTCCCAGCCGGGGCGACGGCAGGGGCACTGGCACGGGGGCCACAGCTGCAGGGCGCCCTCAGGAGCCCCAGACACACCTGGCGGGCCACCAGCAGAAGACAAAACCCAGGCAGATGGGCCGCAGGTGCCGCAGACACGTCCACTTGTCCCGCACGACTGCAACACCACAGGCTGGTCAGAAGCAGCCCCAGCCTCAGTGGGTGGGGCATCACCTGATTCCCAGTCAGGGCAGCGGCCTGGGGCGAGGTGGGCCCCCGTTGGGCATGTGTGAGTCAGCCAATCAGTATTTCTCTGCCTCCTTCCCCTCTCGCTCAAAAATAAGTTAACAAACATATTTTTAAAAGAAAGAAGAAAGGAGAGGGCGCTGTGCTGAGCACAAACAGTGTCCCCATGAAATCTGTCCCCTTTGCCCCAGGCTGCAGGCACTGAGGGAGCTATAGGAACACAGGTAACGCTGCCCTCAGTGCTGGAGGGGCACACGGATGGTGTGAGGGGGACAGCCCTTGTCTGCACCCTGCGTGCCCGTGCCACGCTTCTCAAACCACACACACAGGCGTCCCCAGCGGCACCAGGGGCTCCCGCAGCCCCGCCTCATTGGCTACACAACGCACCTGCCCAGCAGCGCCGCCCTGCTGGACAGAACACGTGCACCTGCAGAGACAGTGGCACGCGTCCTCAAACACACTTACAAATGTGCATCCAGGCACGTTTTCCATTTCACACCGTGGGTGTTACGCTGTATCTTTAAATGGATCTCAGACACACCGTCAGTGGTCAACAACACCCCACCACGAGGTGCGCCGCCACCAAATGCCCGATGCGGGATGGCCCATGGCATCACCAGAGAACGCCACGAGGAGCAGCCTCAGACCAGCCCAGCAGCAGGCCCCGCGTCCGAGTGCATGTCACCCGCAACCCAGCGCCCACAGGACTGGGGGCTACTTCCGTGTCTCCAAGCTGCCAGGAGCATACTGGACGATTCCCGCTAACAGGCAGGCCGGCGACCGAGAAGGACAGCTGCATGACCAAGAAAGTGACGTGGCTTCCACAGCAACGCACAAGAAGCTCACAGCCAGACATGTAGATAAAAAGCGAATTTCCAACTCAATCAAGGAAAGCACACGTGCACGCGCACACACACACACAGCAAACTCGGCAACAAAACCCCGACAGCACTTCCTTATGACAGGGAGCAGGCCGAGAGTGCTGGACCCTGGGCGCCGCTGCGGTAGCCGGGCCTGCACGCGGGGCTCCGGTGGACAGGGAGAGCGTGCCCTCTGTGCGGAAGGCCGGGGAGCCCACTCGAGACGCAGGGGGACGTGCGCCCCGGCCAGGTGGTCCACTGGGTTGGAGCGTCATCCCATTCATCAAAAAAGGTTGCCCGTTTGATCCCTGGCTGGGATGTTTGAGAGGCAACAGATTGATGTTTCTCTTCTCCTTTCTCCCTCTCTTCCCCTCTCTAAAACTACGTATGTAAATGAGGTTTTTAAAAAATTAAATAAATCAATCCATGAACACGTTCTCTGGTAAGGATTCAAAAAACAAGAGGAACGAGTAAAAGCAAAGTTTCAAAGAAAAAGAATTTGAAACACGATTTAAAAAGGTGCCATTTACAATACGTAGAAACGCACAGCGCCAGGACCAACCCCTACACGACAGGGGGCTGTGCAGATGTAACGAAGGCTGCTGACCAGCTGACCTCAAACTCAGAGACGTCTGGGGGCATCTCGGCGGCCCAGTCAAGGGCCAGGAGACCCTGCAAGGCTGCGCTGGCAGACGCTCCTGCGGGGCAGCCCCCCGCCCAGGCGAGGCAGAGACGAGACCCACACAGGACTGCGCCCAGACCCCGAACGCAGGGCTCTCGAGTTGCAGCCACTTGGTCTGCAGCCGCGTCAGGGTGGCAACAGCAGATGGTGCCAGTGGCGGCCCCCAGACCGGGCAGCTCGGCAAACCCAACACAGGACCCAGGCGCCCGGGCACCGGGCCAGTGCTGTCACAGCACCGATGCCACGGTCCAGGGAGGGCGGGCCAGGCCCCGCGAAGAGTCACGCTACAGACAAGGGCCCTTCCTGTGGGAAACTGCGAGTCAAGTGACCATGGAGCCACCTCCACCCACAGCTCCTCACACAGCGAGAAGAGCCTGGAGAAATGCAGACCAAACACTGTCCAGACACAGACGCCTGCCCCGCACACTCAGGGAGACGAGGACCCCACGGCTGACGAGCCAGGTGGGAGCAGGATAGGGGAGCGTCCCACGCTGAGGACGGGACCGAGTCTCTGGTCCTGACAGGAAGCACGGAGAGCCTACGCATTCAGCCAGACAGTGTCCTTCAACAGAGTTTCGACAGTTTTCTGAGGAAACAAAGGCTCAGAACGGACAGGCCCATGACACCATGGCGCCCTCGGGACGGCCTGGTTACAGACCACACACACTGCCTCGGGTCCAGATGCCGGAGCGGTCTGTGCCATGGTGGCGGGAGGTTGAGCTCCCGCCAGCCCTGCGTGCAGGACCCACCAAGCTCCGACCTGTGATGGGACGCCTCCGCCCTCAAGCTGGACCCCAGACCCCAGGCAGCAGCCCACGTGGCCGGAAGGCACCCAGGCCGGCCAGCGTCCACACCGTCCTCCGTCCGCTCGCAGCCTGGGCA
>PVJI01019729.1:0-30429 GCA_004026765.1 Micronycteris hirsuta
CATGAAAAGCAAGGACCTACAACCAAGAATAATCTATCCAGCAAAACTGTCATTTAGAATGGAAGGGCAGATAAAGTGCTTCTCAGATAAGGTCAAGTTCAAGGAGTACATCATCATGCAGCCTCTACTATATGAAATGTTAAAAGGTTTTATATAAGGACTCAGGAGCGAAGGCACCGAGGCCAGATCAGCTACCGGGAAATTCAGATCAGCCACAGCCAAGACACTTGTGAGGTAAGCAAGCAAAATACAACCAGAGAAACAAAATAGAACCAGAGACATTGAAGTTTAGAACATTCTGGCAGTAACCAGAGGGGAGGGGGAAGGGGAGAAGGGGGACAAGGGTATTCAGGAACTGCTATAAAGGACACATGGACAAAACCAAGGGGGAGGGTGGAAGCAAGGGAGGGAAGTGGGTTTGCCTGGGGTGGGGGGGAGGGTAAATGTGGACAACTGTAATTGAACAAACAATAAAATAATTTTTTTAAAAAAGATGAAAAAACATTTTTTTAACTAATGGCTCGTAACCTGCATTTTATAACTTAGTATTTTAGAAAATATTTTTGTGTCATTAAATATTTTTTGCATGAATTTTAAGAGGGCATGGTTTCCTTCACGCTTTCCTTTCATGCTTTACTCCTCCGGCCCCTTCACTTTCAGACCCTGAGGTTGTCTCCAGCTTTACCGCTGTGAACAAGGTGGTCATACACATTTCTGTATTTCTACCCACCCATGGTCACTTCCTTAGGACAAATTCCTAGGAGCAGAATTCTATATTAAATTTATGAATGTTAATGCTTGTCATTCGTATTGTAAAATTGCTCTCAAGAAAGGCATTATCAGTTTGCACTCCCACCACAAGTATAGAGCAGAACTGATTTTCCAACACCCTCACCATCACTACTTTCGTTGAAAAAATAAAGTCAGACTAATAGAAGGAAAATAGTATCTCATTATTGTTGGATAATGCGTTTTGTTGACTACTAATGAAGAACTTTTTAAAAAAATATTTATTTATTTTTGGAGAGAGTGGAAGGGAGGGAGAGAGGGAGGAAGAGAAATACAATGTCTCACATGCCCCCCAGGCGGGGACCTGGCCTGCACCCCAGGGATGTGCCCTGACCAGGAATCGAACCGGCCATCTTTTGGCTTACAGGCCAGATGACACCGAACCCACTGAGCCGCACCAGTCAAGGCAGAACTTTTTTTTTTTAAGGTGAACTATTTACTATGATAATTGGTCACTTACAATTATTCTTTAAGAAATTTCCTCTTTTTACCCTTTGTTCATTTTTTTCTCATGTTAATCTGTTTCTCATTGACTTATAAGAGCTCTTTTTATGTTAAGAATATTACAGGAAGGCCCACTTCGTGTACTTTATATCTTCTACAATATCTAGTAAAGAGGTAGGCAAATGGTAATATGTCTTTACAGGAAAACTTTATATCATGTCTGTGATTAAATCAATCATATGTATTCCTTTGGTTAAAATAATGTGGAAATGACATTATTTCACTTACTATCTTTTACCTCAAGCACTGAATGTGATAATTTCAATGTTTCAAAGGATAAAAATAGCCTAAGACTCATAGAAGAAATTTAAAGGAATTAGAGCTATTAAAAAAAAAAAAGTGAGGTGGAGAGAGCTTAAATTGTAACCAAAAAAAAAAAAAAAAAATGTGGTTTAGAAAAGAGGAGTGATTTATGCACTGAGTTGGGTTCTTCTAGGTAATTTTAATGTACTCTTAGAGTTCTTAACAAGAGCAACAAGAGGATGGCAGAGAGAGGGTCTTTTATTTTTGTTCCAGTAGTGGCTGGATACTCCTGAGCCCAGTGGGAATGAAGGAGGACAGTGGGGCCAAAGACCAGGCCTCGTGCTCACCAAAGGCCCCCAGTGGGCAAACGTGTCCAGTCACAGAGATCTTCCGACGGGTCACAGAGAGGGGAGCTATGGCACCCCAGGACCAGGTCATGCCACCTGGAGTGCACTGCAAATTGACAGTCTTATAAATATATTTTTTGTAGCCCTGGCTGGTGTAGCTCAGTGGATTGAGCACGGGCTGGGAACCAAAGGGTCCCGGTTCGATTCCCAGTCAGGGCACATGCCTGGGCTGCAGGCCAGGTCCCCAGTGAGGGCCATATGAGAGGCAACCATACATTGCTGTTTCTCTCCCTCTCTGTCTCCCTCCCTTGCCCTCTCTCTAAAAATAAATAAATAAAGTCTTTTAAATATATATATATATTTTGTATAGACAATCATATAGCATTGTGTATTGTGTGTGTTTATAGCACTAATATGTTAGGCATTTGTGCTATAAATATAGCACTTTAAGTGCCCTATTTTAAATATAAAATGATTTTGGTAACTCTGTTTTAAAGCATTTTAACAAATCAGGAGTGTCAGAATATGAGAGGGCCTGAGCTTTGTGCAGCCTCTGACTGGAGTTTATCATGGAATAACAAATCAGAAATGCTGAAAATTCCCTGGTAGGGTTTGTAAATTTGCAGATTATTTACCTGGATATGTAATTGAGCAATGCTGTGCCTGGCCTGCTAGTTGTGATTATGGGGGCCTCCCAGGGGATCATATTAATACCAAAATTACTTAGCTTTTTATTAATCAATTATGTGCTGCTTTATTTAGAGGATGTAGGGAGTTCGCAGCAGTAGAGAATCCACTGGAGCTTTAAAATTTCTTATTAAATCTTCTGAAGGTTTTTCCCCAAATATGATTAATAATATAGTTCTATGACATGATAAGAAAGCAAACTATACTATTTGTAATTCTAAAAGAAAATAACAGGTAACTTAATTTAGAATAGCAAGAGGTACCAAGATAAAACAAATTAAATCCTTTGGGCATCTTGTGGTTATTTTGGAGAAATCATTACCTGCTTTAATCATGTGGATTACATACGTTGGGAATGCACTGGTGATTAGGGGTTTGATGGATGTATAATTTGGCTCTGGGTGTCAACAGGATCACAACTCTAGATAGTCAATATTGCCAGTTACTGATGATGCCTGCATATCAAAGTGGAAAAAATCTTGCAAGTTGTGACTTGGACTTCATCAATATATTTATGCTAATTAACTCCTTTTTGCAAGAGAACATCATTGATTTCTCTTTGGGAGCTTATTTTAGGGGGAGTATATATATGTGTGTATATGTGTACACACACACACATATTTCTTTAGAGTATAATTTTCTCTCTTTATTTTTTCAATTTTTAAAATTCTTCCCAATAAAAATGGACTGAGATATAGAATATTCAAACTAGTATTTTTGTTTGCCTACTTGTTTGCTTTTAAAAGGCTAGTCTTTCCTATTGGTTAATCTCAATGTTACAGGAAAATTATACATTGGTGTAGTGGTTAACACAAACTTATTCAGTGAACAGTATAACTGCACCCTGATTAGACCATGTAAGACACACACAGGGTAAAGCCTAGTACTGAAGAGAAAGGCAGAAGGATTCATTTAAGTAATAGATATACTTTGAGCCTAACATGTGCCAGACATGGTACCAGATCCCCTGGGTGTGTTCCCTTACCTGCTACATGGCAAACACCAAAAGTTGCTAAGCTCAACTCTGTCTTCACTGGGAAACCACAAATTCAGGCATGTCTTTGTTGGGTTCGAAGTTAATTAAGATTAAGTGGATGACCAAAAAAATTTTTCTCATATGAATTTCCCAAACCTTAAACACTATCAGAAAACAATGTTAACTTTGTGGAGAATGAAACTACCTTAAAATAATCAGTATTTTAAAAGCTTTCATATTTATAATACAGTTATTATAGTTTTGCAGCAGAAAAGTAACCTGCTCTTTACCTCCTAGAAAAATGACCAAAATGGAAAGATGTGATGATACATCTTTTGGTAGAGAACATTTAAACTTTAGATTTATCAGAAATTTGGAGACATGAAGATGAGGAAAGGAGTGACTGCACTTGGCTTTCTATTCTGGTGGTCAGAAACCAGATCCAAATGCAGCAACAGTACCAAAAGACATGTATAAAAAACAGGATCTGAACTATCACTTGCATGACTTGCCTCCCACCTCACCCTAATCCAGGCCTGAACAACATGTGGACAGCCCACTAACCTCTGGCAACCATTCTATCCCCCCCACGGACAAATGAGTGTTGTGTTGGGTGGGGTCCCAGGAGCCTGAGCTGGATGAGAACTTGCTGCCTCCAGATACAACAAGGTTCTGACCCGGGGGACTACTGAAAGCAGGGTCCTAGAGAATGATAGGTCGGACTCAATTAACAGTCCATGCTGGGCCATTCTCTGGATGGAACTAAAGGTGGAAAGACAGCCAAAGTATAAACTGAAAGAGACAGAGATGAAGGTTGCTGTTGAGTAAGGATGTTGGGGAGGTGAGCTTGCAAGAATCCCTGAGTCATCTGGGGACATCTGCATGGTCTTTTCTTACCCACTTTTCATAGCTGCTGTGAGAGCTCTGGGAGCTTTGAAAGCGATAGCCAGAGGCAAACCATTGTTTTGGCTTTTCTAACCATATGACAATATACACAGCCAAACCCACATATTTTCCCCATGATCACTAACCTAGTACTACCCTTAATTCAATCTTGAGGCAAATAAGGTCAAGATACTGGCCATATGCATGCCTTTCTGAAAGATTCCTGGTGTGAGACATCCAGTGGGAGGACAGTCACAGTTGGGCTAAGAACGGCCTTAGTCGTGTCCTGTACTGAACCAGACAAGTCCATACCTGAAGCTCAAAGCAGCTGAGTGAATTAACCAAGAAACTAGTAAAGCTGTGAATGGATTCAACCCAGGAAGGCTGTAAAGGGACAGTTTGAAAACTGGAAGAGTCAACAAGATTAGCAGCCTCCAAAGCAACCAGAAACTATTTCTCCTAGGCATTTCCAAATCCAAACCTCAGCTGTCTCTAAAGCTGAGGCTCTTTCCATTGTGCGTGGACACTCAAGTGAAAACACAATCAGGGAAATTCTGTTCAAAAGAGTCTGCTTTGGGACTTCCTGCCAAGATAGAGGCATAGGTAGATGCATTTTGTTTCTTCACACAACCAAAAGAAAGACAACAACAAATTTAAAACCAAGAAACAACCAGAACTGCCAGAAAATCAATCTGTATGGAAGCTCAACAACCAAGGAGTTAAAGAAAAAAAATATTCATCCAGACTGGTAGGAGGGGCAGAGACAGGCAGTCAGGGTGGAGAGGACATATGGACATATGGCAAGGCAGCAGACCGGGCATGCTAGGTGATGGCTGGCGGGCCAGGCAGACCCACACTTGGGTGCAGATAAACCAGGAGGAACAACTGGGGAGAGAGACAGACTGCACAACCCAGGATTCCAGTGTGAGAAATTAAAGACTCAAAAACCTCTGGCTATAAAAACCTGTGGGGATTGCAGTGGAGGTAGAAACTTCCAGCCTCACAGGAGAGTTCATTAGAGAGACCCACAGGGTCCTAGAACATACATAAACCTGCCCACCTGGGAATCAACACCAGAAGGGCCCAATTTGCTTTTGGGTAGCAGGGGAAGTAACTGAAAGCCCGATGAGAGCTGAGCCAGCAGCATTGTCCCCTCTCTGAGCCCTCCCCTAAATACAGCACCACAACACAACGAAGTGGGTTGCGCTGCCCTGGCGAATATCTAAGGCTTCACCCCTTACAATGTAATAGGAGTGCCCAAAGAAACATGGCCCAAATGAAGAAAACAGATCCAAACTCCAGAAAAAGCACTAAGTGATGATGAGATAGCCAACCTAACAGATGCAGAGTTCAAAACACTGGTAATCAGGATGCTCACAGAAATGAACACAAAATAAAGGACAAAGTGAAGGCTACTCAAAGTTAAATAAAGCAAAATATACAGGGAACCAACAGTGAGAAGAAGGAAACCAGGACTCAATGATTTGGAAGAGAAGGAAGAAATAAACATTGAACTGGAACAGGATAAAGAAACAAGAATACAAAAAAATGAGGAGAGGCTCAGGAACCTCTGGGACAACTTTAAGTTTTCCAAAATCTGAATCATAGGGTGCCAGAAGGAGAAGAGGAAGAGCAAGCAATTGAAAACTTATTTGAAAAAATAATGTAGGAAAACTTCCCCAATCTGGCAAAGGAAATAGACTTCCAGGAAGTCCAGGAAGCTCAGAAAGTCCCAAAGAAGTTCAACCCAAAGAGCAACACACCAAGAGACATCATAATTAAATTAACCAAAATTAAAGATAAGGAGAGAATCTTAAAAGCGAAAACGAGACAGTTACCTACAAAGAGAAAACGAGACAGTTACCTACAAAGAGAAAACGAGACAGTTACCTACAAAGGAGTTCCCATAAGACTATCAGCTGATTTCTCAAAAGAAACCTTGCAGGCAAGAAGGTGCTGGAGAGAAGTGTTCAAAGTCATGAAAGGCAAGGACCTACATCCAAGATGACTCTATCCAGCAAAGCTATTATTTAGAATGGATGGGCAGATAAAGTGCTTCCCACATAAGGTCAAGTTAAAGGAATTCATCATCACCAAGCCCTTATTATATGAAATGTTAAAGAGACTTATCTAAGAAAAAGAAGATCAAAAATATGAACAGTAAAATGACAACAAACTCACAATAATCAACAACTGAATGGAGAGAAACAAAAACAAACTAAGCAAACAACTAGAACAGGAACAAAATCACAGATATGGAGATCACATGGAGGGTTATCAGTGGGGAGGGGACAGGGGGAGAATGGAGGACAAGGTACAGGGAATAAGTAGCATAAATGAGTAGGTACAAAATTGTCAGGGGAGGTTAAGAATAGTATAGGAAATGGAGAAGCCAAAGATCTTATATGTATGACCCATGGACATGAACTACGGTGGGGTGGAGGGGTCAATGCTGGCTGGAAGGGGTTGTAGGGTGGAGGGGATAAAGGGGAGAGAAAAAGTGGGGCAAACAGTAATAGCATAATCAATAAAATATACTTTAAAAAAAAGAGTCTGCTTTGTACCTGTCTTTCTCTGGCTGACTTATTTCACTTAGCATAGTGTTCTCCAGGTCCATCCATACTGTTGCAAAGGGTAAAATTCTCTTCTTTTTTACAGTTGAGTAGTAATTCCATTGTGTGAATGTCCCACAGTTGTTTTACCCACCTATCTACTGATGGAAAATCGGGCTGCTTCTATATCTTGTGACTATAAATAACACTGCAGTAAACATAGGGGTGCTTATGTTCTTTTGAATAGAAACACACTCATAGAGAGCAGGATGTCAGCTAAGTTGGGGCAGGTTAGGAGGTGGAGAGACTGAGCAAAAAGGAAAAAGGACTCGTGGACATGAACAACAGTGTGGTGATTGCAGGAGGCTTGGGGGGCATAAAGGGACTAAATAGTAAAAGAAAAATATATAATAAAAAATTTTTTAAAGAGTTGCTGCATACATATTGCTACCTCCACCACCGCGACTGGCACCACTAAATTCATGGGGACACTCGTCCCAAGAATAGTTTGTCCAGTGAGCTAATCAATTGAAAACAAACTTTCCTTCTGGAAGTTTCCAATGCTAGAAAGTTTTCTGCCCTTTGTGATGAAAACTGAGGAAGTTGATACTCCAGAATCCATATCCTCCTTGTTCCATTACTACATAAGAAGCTGGGGACAAGGTATAAATGAGAGAAAGAGAAAAAAAAGAGTATTTTTACACTTGCATTTGTTTAATTTCTCTGTAATAATAGCTTATACTTTTAGGAGAAGTAAATTAACTTTGTACATTGTTTAAGGAATATTGTATATGTTGGGTCAAATGAGGGATAAGGATAGTTTTGCCAAAGGCAACTGTTATCAAGGTTCTGAAATTAATTGGATGCTTTAATTGAGGTAGATTACTAGCTAAAGCTTGCTTGAATACAGTAATTCTCCTATTAAATTATCTTTGAATAATTACCTGAAATTTCTCAGCTGCAGGGACTGATGGCTATTTAATTGCACAGTGATGTTGCTATATAATTACTTAACAAGGTGTCCTGTAATAGTTTAATTCCCTTTTTACTGAAAAAAATGTAGATGAAAAGTAACTACAAATACCTTTTTCATAAAAAAATAAATTGCTGTAGATTTTTTCTTCAAATTATTTAATATTTGAAGTAAATGAAATTATTTCTAACTTTATTATTTATAATTTAAATATTGATGATTTTTTAAAGTAGAATAGAGCATCTCCAATATGTAATACATTAGATAACATTTCACAAATTTGGAATTGTTAGTTTTAATTTTTCCTTATCATGAGCATTTCATGTCTCATTATTAAATACCCAAGAAGCCATACATTTCTCTTCA
This sequence comes from Micronycteris hirsuta, assembly GCA_004026765.1. Classification (NCBI taxonomy): domain Eukaryota; kingdom Metazoa; phylum Chordata; class Mammalia; order Chiroptera; family Phyllostomidae; genus Micronycteris; species Micronycteris hirsuta. The sequence goes on from PVJI01019729.1 coordinate 8,323, forward strand.
CTTTTATTACATATTTTATTTAAGGTTTTCAAATTAGGTATATAGTCATTAAATTAATAATCAAATATTATTGAAATATAGCCCTAAATCATATGACAACATGGCAGAAAATGTAATGAATTGCCTCAAATTATTTGGCCAACAACTTCAAAGTAGGTAGTTTCCACCAAGATGTCGATTTATTAACATGTAGAATATCATACAAACATTGCTGGAGTATCGACAACAAACAGCATTTGACCCCTACCGGATTGATCTCATTGGCCTCTTAGTAATCTAATCCAATACTCAAATCAAAAGCAAAGGACACAACATATTGTGACAATTTTGGCCATGTTAAAAGTAGAAAATCTTAGAAAGGCACAGCCGATTGGGCCGTGGGCTGCAACGACAAATTAACATCAGTGCATTGCCAGCCGTGCACAGGAGACACACAGGCGGGCCGAGGGAGGTTTGCCGCGGCTCTGTACTTTGCATGCACACAGTTGTATGCCTATTTTTGACCCACCCCGTGCTTCCAGGATGTGTCCTAATGATTTATCATGGTATACATGACCTTAATGCAAGAATACCATGTTTGTTAAGCTTAACAACACTGACGGTTTGTTGACAAAAACTAGAATTGAAGATTATTTTGGTAAATTAAGAGAATGGGTTGCATTAGCATGATGAGTCTTGACAGATTCAAGCAGTTGCATTCCTATGTAGAGAATAGACAGGAATGGTCTATTTCCGGTATGGCAGGAACAGTAGTGAGTCATTGTGGAAAATCAGCTAAATACGAGCTTTATGTCAAACCTTGTTTCTAAGCAAACCCGATACTGAAATACATGGAAATCTCACTACCCTAAGTATCGGTTGATACCAAATCGCTGATAGATACTAAAGTCGGTGTCTTTTTCTTTTCTTTTTTTTTTTACACAAATATCCATAGCAGCTTTATTCTTAACAGCCAGAAAGCCTTCTGTGGGTAAATGGTTAAAGAAGCAAAGTGATGGTACATGCAACAACCTCGGTGAATGTACAGACGATTGTGCTGAGTGAAAAAAGCCAATCTCAAAAGGTTACATATGGTCTGATTCCATTTACATAACATTATGTATTTATATATAACATTTTTAAATGATTTCTATTTTATATTTTTTAATTTTTTAAAAGACTTTATTTATTTATTTTTAGAGAGAGGGGAAGGGAGGGAGAAAGAAAGAGAGAGAAACATCAGTGTGTGGTTGGCTGCTTCTTGTGTGTCCCCTATGGGGACCTGGCCCAGGAATGTGCTCAGACTGGATATCGAACTGACGACCCTTTGCTTCTCAGTCTGATGCTCAATCCACTGAGCCACACCAGCCAGGGCAATTTTTTAAATTTTTTTTATTGTCCAGTTACAGTTGTCCTGCCTTTTTCCCCATTGTTCTCCCCTACCCTGTCCCCCCAACTCCCACAGTCAATCACCCCACCCATTGTCCGTACTCATGAGTCCTCTATTCATGTTCCTTTGCTTGCTCGTTCCCCTTCTTTCCCCTGTTATCCTTCTCCGGCCTCTCCTCTGGCTACTGTCAGTTTGTTCTGTATTTCCAAGTCTCTGGTTCTATTTTGCTCACTTGTTTGTTTTGTTGATTAGGTTCCACTTATAGGTGATATCATATGGTATTTGTCTTTCATAGACTGTCTGATTTCACTTTGCATAATGCTCTCCACTTCCATCCATGCTGTGGTGAAGGGTAGGAGTTCTTTCTCTCTGCTGTGTAGTATTCCACTGTGTAAATGTACCATAGTTTTTTGATCCATTCATTTACTATGGGCACTTAGGCTGTTTCCAGCACTTGGCTATTGTAAATAACACTGCTATGAACATTGGGGTGCATAGGTGCTTTTGAATTGGGGATTCAGGATTCTTAGGGTATAATCCCAGCAGTGGAATTGCTGGGCCAAAAGGCAGTTCCATCTTTAGTTTTCTAATTTTTTTAAAATCATAGTTGATAGATATCATACATGCATTACATGAGTTAAAAATCAATAAACTCCTCAGTACCTGCAAGTTATTTGTCCTAGTTCTAGAATGAACACTTTCATCCTACTTATGATAAAGTTTTGGATCAGGTAAAAATATGCCACAAAGTACCCCTACTGGTTATTGTGCAAGGAATATAAGCAGTGCAGATGATCCACACTTGGATGAAATTATCCTCCCATTTTAAAGCTGTACATGCATTCATTGCCTGAGAAGAATGCCATGCAGTGAAATGAACACTTTGACTTGAGAAGATTTTGCTTTCTGCAAGGAAATCTAATCTAACAACCTTGCCCTATGGAAGTAGTTGTAAAGAGCTTAGCAGCTAGTGAAAACTGTACAAGAACCATTATATCTTTGAGCTCTCTAGGATTCAGATGGAGTTTTGAAATTCTGCTGAGTGAGGAAATAGAGCCAAGGTGTTTGGTCATTTCAGCCTTTTGGTCCCTTAGGAACATTTCAAAGCCAAAGCCAAACAGAAACCAGTTGCTACAGAGCCTGTTAGGAGAAAGGAATGAGGTGAGGAGGGAATGAGGATGGGGCAGGAATGGTGGAGATGAAGTGAGGGAGATTCAGAAAATGAATATTCTTGGTTATCCCCAAAAGGCTGTGTACCTCCGGATGCAATCCTCTGTTTTCTTATGAATATTGCAATTGTAGCCACTGTTTTCTGACCCACATCAGTCTCACATACTTCTGGTTTTGATGGGGGGGCGGGTGTGCAACACGATTCTGCTTTGAACCTGTGAGTGAAAGGGAAAGTGGTTAACTTTCCTTTTCTGGGAAACTCTCTCTGCAATACGGACACTCGCCGTGCCTGTGGTGTGCATGTGTACATGGCGCACCCTCTGGAAACTGCTCACCGCTGTGCAGGACACGGTGATCGTGGCACAAGGTAACGCTCCTGAGACAGTGGGCCCTTAGCACTGTGTACACTCCAGTAATCTTTTTGCTCTTGAATAATAGTATTATGGCAACAACAATAAATAGTCTCAGAGGTTTCCTGTATATACAGTAATTCCTTATTTCTCCAAGTAACAATTATGGATAAATCTCTTTTTCTATTTAGAAAATATATCATGTGCTTAACCCAGAAAAATAGTATCATTATCTCTTTTTTAAAGGGTCTTAATTTTGTTGATTTAAATTTGGAGCTCCCAATCACATGATTTAATCAGTGGGTGTGGTGGTGTAATACAACTGTTGTATTTGACTTTAGAATCAACTATGTTCATTTTTATAAATAGAAGTTGTCCTTGAATAAAATGAATAGTCTGATTTATTAAGAATGGGCTTCATTTTCTTGTATGGCTTTTCCTCAAATGGAAATATGTATCTCAGAAGTAATTATACAGGAAATCTACCCTCGACTCACATATCCGCTCACCCTTAAAATAAAATTTCTTCATGTGGTTCCAAAAGGAAGGAGACATCATCTCTGTGCCTTGTCTGACTAATGCATCTTTTGCCAAAAGACAAATGTCAAATTAAATAGACAAGACAAAATAGAAATGTCTTTATTGGGAGCAAGCGCTTTGTCCTGCGGGCTGTGGGGGTGTTTACAGTCGTGCCACTCACTGCGCAGGGGCTGAGATCAATTCTTCATTGGGATTCACATTTTCACCATAAATGAGAGACCACAATTAGGTCGAACTTTGATCAATCTTCCTGCCAACAGATCTGGAATCAAATTTTAAGCCTGATCAGAGCTCACGTTCTTCCTTTGTCCCAGTACAAAGGCTTGGAACCACAGCACCACTGAAGCATCCTTGAAATCATTTGTGTTTCACTGGTGATGTGAGATATGGCAATTCTTTCATTCCACAAACTAGATAGGCTCTTTTTCCACTTTCATCTAAGGAGAATTACTTAACCTTTTATGGCCCTGTTCTTTCATTGGCAGACCTAGAGTTTTAGACTATAATGAGTAGTTCCCAAACTTTATCAAACTGAATAATTACCCAGGAACTTGATAAAAATGCATTTTCCTAGGCACCACCACCAGAGGTTCTGGTTCAGCAAGACTAGGGTGGCACTCAAGCACCGGCATTTTTAGCAAGCTCCTTAGATGATTCATTATATTTTGATAAGCACTATGTTTAGGTATTCTCTGAGGTCCCTTCCAAATTCTAACCTGAGTCAATGCACAAAATTCTAGAGCTCAAGAGCCTCCTAAAGATCAAATAGATTTATATCTACACCGACTGCACAACACAGAGGATGTATTGTGTCAGATAACAATAATATTAAACAGCTAACGTTTTTTGAGCATTTCCTAAATTTAACCTAGCCTCATTTTAAGGCCTTTATAAGTATTATCTCATTGATCCTCAGACAATATTAGGAGGAAAGTAACATTATTGTGTCCATTTCAGAGGTATAGAAGCCAAAGCCCAAAGAGGGTAAGTCATTTACTCAAGATTGGACAGGACCTGGGCAATGGGCTGGCACTTGCAAGGCTGAAAATGACATTCTAAGTGGAGAGAGCAGAATTATAAAAGCTCTGATTTATAAAAGCTCATGAATTATTTAATAATAGCAAGTGCTCCTGTGCCTGAGGCCGGAGGGGCCTTGGGGACTGTGTGAGGAGGTAAGCGGGAGGGAAGGAGACAGGGCAGGGAGAGAGTTTTGGCAAAAATGTAAAGGTACGCAGAGACTGAGTTTATAGAGTAATTAGATGCTAGGGAGTTTGGGCCCTTTTGCTTTTCTACTTTTTACTTTTTTTTTCTTTTCATTATACAGTCAAACTATGGCAAAAGAAAGGTCAACTGTGTTTATAATGTACATATTCTTTATAAACCAGTAATACCACTCTGTAAATTATAAAACCATAAACAGAAATGCACATCAGAGTGAAGTAAAAGGCCATTATCCATCCCAGTTATTTATAATACTAAAGTTTTGTTAGCAACATAGATGTCGCACAACAGGATATCCTTGCAACAAATCATTGTATATGCATATAATGGAACACCATTCAGCTATTACAATGTTTTAGAAAAATATTTAATGACAGGAAAATGTTCATGATACAGTATCAATTCATGAAATTGTTATATTTTAAAAGCAGTTATTGAACATTATAATTCCAGTTTTGTGAAATTTGTGAAGGCATATGGTTTTATATGTGTATTGAACAAAAAGAAAAGAAAAAAGAAGATAAAGAATAAAAGGAAAGGTGGGTATGATAAAGACGAGCCTTACAAACCTTACCATCGTACACAGGATTGGCTCCATTCACCTTCGGTTGTCTCTGGCCAAACATGCCTTGAAAAGCAGAGGAAAAAAAAAAAAGAAATAAGACAGTGAAGGGTTCTCACAACGAATTGGGTAAAGCTTGATTTTCATTTTCTTCATATTTGTCCATGTTTTATAATATTATCTCTGTGAATCAGTTATAGTTTATTTTGTAAAATAATTATCATAAAATATATTTAGATAGATTTTCAATGTGAATTGAGGCAAAAAAAAATTTTCTACTAAGCAAAGCATTTAATCAGCAAACCCCATCTAGTTAAGTTTTTGTTTGCCAAGTGCAAATGCTTCAATATCATCTCAAAGTTGTTGCCTTTTTTCCTGAGCACTCATCCTGATGGAAATTAGTTTCCTCACTACCGTGCAAGCTAACAATGAGGTACAAAGTCATAATAGAACAGTGTGTGTGCTGTGAGTTTAGGGATTGTCTGTGGTGGAGGTAGAGATAGTGCAGGGCGGGGGCAGTGATTAGATTGTTTCTTTCTTCTCTTTTGGCCACAAAATGTAGGTAGTAACTGTGGCAGTGGCAAGCAGGCCATTTACATAACTTCACAGGCCACCTATTGCCAAGAAGAATCAACATTGAGAAGAGAGATTAACAATTGTTTACAAAAGTATCTCCTGTTAAAGTCTAAGGAGCTTTGCTCAAGAGGGACTGGTACCTGAAGTCTAGCTAAATTTTGGAAGCATACGGCAGCTGGGTGGACGAAGGCGTACTGGTCTGCCTTTAACAGCATCTTTGCATTTGGAGACCCTGCTGCCTTTCACTGTGATGACAGCGTTCTGGGTGTGCTCTCCAGAGCTGCTCCCTGGTGTTAGCCACGGGGAGGGAAACAATTAGAATGTCAAACCCATACGGTGCTTACTATGGGCTCGTGGTATTCACCTGTCACATACTATCCACACCAGTCACCCATACGATGTAGGTAACATTCTTATCCCCATTTCACACATGAAGAAACTGAGAGGTTGTCATGTCATCACCATTTTTTAGGGCACTAGTGCCTCAGGAGCAGTTAGCTGAAGCACTATGCCCTAAGCACGTTACCCATTTTTAACTTCAATCCTTACAACAACCCTGAGAGTTTACCAATATGCCCATTTTTCAGACGCAGAAACTGAGGTTCATTTTAAGACAACATAAAATACCCACAAGAGGAAGGGTCAGGTGGGAAGGAGTAGCCGTGCCAGGGTCCCTGTTCTTCCTGAAATTTCCTTTTCCCCTGCTGCTGCCACTTTACGGGCCCCAAGACATTATTGTTTCATCCCTTAAAGGCCAGCTCTAACTGCAGGTTCCCACACTGCACAGGCAGACTTAGGCACGCCCCATGGCGGAGGAATACCGGTCCCCGGAGGCAAGCAGGAACGGTTGAACCCTGGCTCTGCTGTTCAGTGGCGGTGTGACTTCGGGGAAGTGTTTTGATTTCTCAAGGCCTCATTGTCCTCGTCTGTCAAATGCAGATTATGGTGACATATTTACATCAAGTAGTCATGGTGACGATTAAATGAGGTCATTCTTATAAAGCACTTAACAAAGTATACTTAGTAAATAATAACATTAACAATAATAATAATAATAATAGGATGTTGGTTTTTAAGGAAATCCATCACTGAATCAGTATCAAATTGTGCTCCATGAGTCACTAGTCCCCTGAAATAGTAATGGGATTCTATAAAAAGGAAGGGGGGGGCATAAAAAAGCAAAATAAGTGTAGGAAACTCTGCATTAAACAAAATTAAACCAGGTTTTTATTACAGAGCTCTTCCAACCCCTTCCTAGCCAATATTGTTGGTGAAGCTGTGGGAGAGCAATATAGAAGACACATTTTCCTAACCCATTTGAAAAGTTATTTTGGGGGGGACTCATTAATCCTGGGAACTTTTTGGAACCTCTAATAGACTAAATTCTAGTTATACCAATTATTCATAAAAATAGGAAATTCTTCCATTAGCAAACAAGATAGTTCCATGTCAGAGATTTTGAAATAAAGGTAAAAATGGCATATACTAACATTTTCAAATTTATATAACCTCCCATATGCTAGAAAAACCTAGGGCTTTAGGAGATGTGGGATATGAATCCAATAATACTTGATATTAACTACAGTAGAATTGAATCTCAGCACAGAGGTCGAAGGTGGGCTTGAGAAAAGGCAGAGAGAGAGGGAGAAGAAAGCCCTACCTGGGAAGCAGAGGCCTGCTGGGCAGATGTGTGCAGAATGGGCTCCAGGTTACAGAGGAAGCCAGTAAAGGTGGGCAATGTCCTTGTAACCCTGGGGAATCAAGGAGGGAGATCCTGAGGATTCCATACAGAGGGTCCTGATTTTGCTCAGCACCACCTTGCTTACCCTCAGCAGTTTCTGTGTAACCAGAGGCAGTGTACAGGAATTTTTGTCCTACACAAGTGCACTCACTTATTTGCAGGTCAGTGGAAACAGTACTAGTGAGAGTCAACACTGCTCTGGATGGTTTGTAGGTTTCTTTAGAAAATATGGTTGACTGTGTCCTAAAAGCCGCTCCCAGGTGATCCCACAGAAGTATGGCCGCATGTTCTTTGCGGTGGAATTGACGTTCAGTGGTGAGTGATGCCCAGAAAGATTTCTGAGGGCACCCTAAGGCCAACTCACTACACCATCCCTGAGGAACTTTTAATAGTAGCATCTACTGCCTTCTCATTGGCCTCCTCAGTTTAACTCCCCGTGAGAACATCTACTGAGTTTTCCAAGTTGGGAATCTCAGAACTATCCTTGATTCCTCTCTCTCCCAAACCTTGTGTCCAAAGAGTCACCAAGTACAACTGATTTAAGTAATGTAGTATTTTGTCTTGTTGTTAAATTCTTAAATGAATACATTCCCATAGAGAAATTGACAGGCAGATAAAAGGATAAAGAAGCGAGGGGGGATCATTTCTCTTGATGCCGCTGTTAATATTTTCCAATATTTTTTCATGAAATCGTCTATCAAACCCTGTATAGAACTTTGAATATGGACTTGGTTTTTATTTTAGTTTTTTTCCAATCTATGTTTGACTCTTGTTCAGCCTCATGCACCACAACTTTATTGCAGACCTCTCCACATGGGAAATGAGGGATTTTCTGTCTCAAAGGACAGGGGGAAGCAAGCAAGCACGGACCCTGTGGTCATGGAACCTGTGCGCGAGATACATCATCAGTCTTTCCCCTTCTTTAATGTCAGGAATCCCAAACTGTTCACGCGTTCTACCTTGCTTCTCTCCGTGTTCACATCATGTCAGAGATCATTTATATCAGTTCATTCTTTTTTACATTGCATATTATTTCCTTGTTTCCTTGCATCATAGTATAATCAACCCCTATCAACGAACAGTTAAGGTGTTTCCAGTCTTTTACTATTGCAAACAGTACTACATTGAACAAACTTTCTGTGTATGTGCCATTTTGTACATGTGAGAGCAGAGTCCTCCTGGGAGCAGGGCTTGGTAGAAATTGCCAAGTTGCCCTCCACAGATGTTTACCAAGTGACATTCCATCAGCAACCTGAAGAGTGCCAGTTTCCCCACCACCTTGAAACCCCCTCTTCATTCTCCTCGGCAAACCACTTGGTGGCCTAGGGAAGTCCGTTAGCTGCTAGAACTAAAGGAGAAGTAAAGGTAAAGAGAAAGGATTCCTATCCTCTCTGGCCCACAGGGACTTTTCTTCATGGAGGTTTGGGTTCATTTTTAAGGTCCCTTTATTCCTTAAAGAAAGAAAGACAGAGAAAAACCCACAATGCTGCTATGCAGGTGCCATGAAGAGAAACAGATTTCTTCCCTGTGTTTTTAACTAAACCAACCACTTGAAAAGATCCAGGGCACTGTGCAGGGCTGTTGGAGCAGTAGGGGGACACACAGCCGATCCGCAATCAAACGGCCACTCGGGAGAGCAATCTGTGTGCTCCTGCCCGCAGAGCAGCCGGTTTCAACCGGAACGCGCGCGGGGCCCATCCGCCAGCCTCTTTGTGCGGCGGTGGCACTCCCCATCCTGGCGGCCGGGGCAGGTTAGGACCGAGCGCCCATGTTGCACAACAGTTCTCTGAGCTGCCCTTTATGCCTACCTATTTCTTTCCCTGCTCTCTCCCCTTTGTGTGTGTTTAATGGGGATAAGTGTGAGATGTACTGGAGTGCAATCACATTGTGGTCTTAAAAGGATCTCTGATGATAGAAAATATGTCAATTTATTATTTCCCTCGGGACAGAGAAAAAAGTACAAAAGGTTCAATGGATGATGAAGATAATACTTGTGCACTGTATAGCATTTTCCAACAAAAGATTTTAAGGTGATTTTTCTTTAAAAAAATATTTTAGTCCCATTTTGTAGGTGGGGAGACGAGAAGATTTCCTAGCGACTGAAATGCTCTAGTGGTGGGACCCTGCATAGAGTCAGCATCTCTATGATCCTTTCCGGGCTCTTTTCACTCCCTCTAGTGGAATCTGGCTCTTCACATCGGAGTTCTGTGCAGCAGCAGCCAGCACTGTGCTATTATGCATGATCTTTTGGGTACCAGAGCCACAGTTTCAGCAAATCTTCAACCCGTTGGCTCTGTCTGTGATCCGAGCTACCTCATGTACCTGCAGCTCCAGTTTCCTCAAATAGCACTTCGCCCAGCACACCCTGGGCTGCTCTCAATGCAGGAAGCGTTCTGGTGAGGCTCAGCAAGGAGGTGGCCGCTTGGTATTTGTCACGCGGGGTCATTCATTATGAATCAACAAAGCGTTGACAATAGTTTTCTTGTAAACTGAACAAACCTTATAAATGGTGTGTGGTCTCCCCTCCCCCATGAATTAGTTCCTTTGTCCTGAAATGTGTGGTTAGCACAGATATTCATTCTGCTCTGCTGAGAGAGTGGCAGGGTCTAGGGAAGCACCAGGAATGTGCAAGACAAGTCGACATTTTACATTTTGGTCTTCTGTATCAGAGCGCGAAATATCTCATCTGTACCTTGAAAAGCAAGAGACAAAACATAGGTGGAAAACGTAGCAAACTTTCTAGACAATCTTGAGTGATCAATTTTAGAACATGAATGTGATGGCTACTTCCTCTCTTTTATGTGAACAAGGATGAAAGGAAATTAAGACTCTAGCAACAGTTTTTTAAATGCTTTGTATGAATGCTTAAGATTCATTGTATGGTTGCCTGTTTTTAAAAAACCTAAATAAGGAGGGCTAAAGTACTTGGACGGAAACTAATTGCTTTAAGCTTTTCCTCCTCAGCGTATGCTATGCTCTGCTGTTATATAATCTTGGATATTGAGCAACTGAATGAAAGAAACAGTGTCTCACTTAAAGTAAATGGGCAAACATCATTTGCTGCTGGCATCTTCATTGGCTCCTGGAGGAGTGGGTGAAGGAGAATATTTAATAGTTAAATTTTAAGTTCATAATATCAGCCTTATTATCCAAACACTGAAATAAAAATTCACGGAATTGAAAAGAGCTGATCTATGTGGAGGGAGGTTTTTTAAATCTTGAAATATTCAAGTATTGCTGCATATTTTTATAAAAAGGCAAATTATGAAGGCACAACTTGTGATGTGTTGTTACCAGGTAAACTGTGTGTTGGAATGTGTATTAGATAAAACTGATAATTGCCCCATGGAAAGAACTGCAGTATTCACACATGACTTTATACATAAAATTAGTTACAGAACTATTCTGCTTTAATCCCATCTACTTTATTCCAGATGCAATTTTATCTAATGGCAAATATTTATTGAATGTACTTTTCCCTTTTAAAAAGAATTGCCAAAAGCATTGCTAACACTTGACAACAAGTCAATGATTAAGATCACATAAATCCATGTAACATGTGTATTCAACTCAGAATTGTTTTAGAGTTATTGTAGCTGTAGTGTTTTCAAATAAGTTATTCGAATATAAAAGTAGATTATGTATTTCCCCTGTGGCTGGCCAAATGTCTTTGCAACAAAGGGTAAAATAAGAAAGCTATTTTTTGAGTAAAAGAGTGATCTTTTTAGTCATGCTTGGCTGCCTTTTCAGGACTGTCTCCATTTATAATGAGATATTCTTGAACTCATTTGAACCAGAAAGTTTAGTAAATTTGTGGTACATTTATTTTTACATGAAATATCATGATTTGTTTACAATGATCGGGGCTAGAGCAAAGGGAGAGTAGATTAATGATTGTTTTGATTTCTAGATCATCATTTTGAGCTGACATTTAAATTGGACAAAACCTAGAATATTGAAAATGTGTCTTTATTTACTTTATTATTTCATACTTCTTGGCAGTTCTAATTTCATCTTATTGTCTGCTTCAAGGTATACTTGCTATTCAGATCTCAGTTAAATCTCCATTGAAGCTGTCAGGAAGACGATCATAACAACAGTTTTTACAGTAGTATTTTTCAGGGTTCTTGACATTGAAAGGTGGTGATGGCCCTTCCAGAATAATGAGGGAAAGTGTTTCCTATCAATTTTGTGACTCTGATTTGAAGTAAATTTGACTTATATGCAAATCTGTAAACATTAACTTTTCCCTTTTCTTTATGAACATAGTAGAAAATTCCTGAGACTGGAAACAAACACACACAGTGGTGAAAGGGTCTTTATGAAAACTAAAAGTGAATTTTGACATGTTCATTAACATATGAAAAATGTGTGTTATTCTCTAGTGTTTTAAAATTCTCTATATTTATATTATCTAACATACCTGAAGGTCATTAAAAAAAAACACCTCATAGTTATATATGTATTTTTTGCAATTGCAAGCAGAAAACTCAGTTAATAGATGTTATTGATATCAAAAATCAACTTATATTGTTGTACTCATTCCCAATCTTATTTCTCTAATTATACTTTGAGATGGACACATTACTTGTTTTACATTTGTATTTCTCTTAAATCTCCTATTTTCTCTTTAAATCCTCAGCAACAAATGCTATTTTTTTCTATTCTCTGCCTTTCCCTGATATTTACAGTAAATGATGTGTCATGTATCTCCTGAAATTGGCCATTCTTTTCAGAAAAGATTTTTTTTTTTTGGCCTATGGTGTTACACCAAAAAAGTCACCCAGCTAAAATGAGTTACTTCATTTTCAAATAAAAACAATAGTGTTTTTATGCCTGCATTTATTATTATTCTGAGAATGTACTAATTTGTTACATCCAAGATGACGGTTCGTTGGGCCTGTGAAAAGGGCCGTGTGCCAACTATAGCAGGGAAGTAAAAGGCCTCCTTTCATGGGAAGTAGTGGAACAGAAAGTAGCCCGCAGTTCAGTGGGTATCAGGAGGCACGCTGCCAGCGGAGTCATCCCAGTATCAGGGTTTCCTATGCTGAGTTCTGAATCAAGTAAAAACTATGATTTCACTAAATGTCAGCCTGGGCAGCCAAATTTTCAAACCCACTATTGCTCTAAGGAGCAACTGATAAATGTTTTATCCCTGCAGGCATGGCTGATGTGGCTAAGGGTTTCGAATGTGTACAGTGCATTATTGCTTTGCGCATTAAGCTTAGATAATTGTCTACTTACCCTGAGCCGGTAATAGCAAAATACAAGTGGAGGATATTTTCATAAAGTAAAACTGCAAAATAGATTTATTTATACTACTATGGATTTTTTTTTCCTGCTGTTCCTCTCCCCTATTACATTTGAATGATAATGAAGTTTGATTCTATACTTTTATTCGGCTCTAAACCAGGGTGGTCTCATAATTTTGTTTTACATGCATGACATTGCTTAAGGTCATTAGTTGTAAATCGTAGTATAAAAAAGCTGAAAATATATTCAGCACTTTGTAGTTTCCGAATACACATTTAAGAGCTGCTATGAAAAGTCGAGACCTACACGGCAGATTTTCTGGCACTGAATGGTCAGTTTAGTGATGTAGATTAGTGAAACCAAACAGTAAGTGGAGAGAGACCATAATAATGCTTTGATATGTCTCTCTGTTGAAGCATACCCTGGTTGATCCATTTTCTGTTATTGTAATAGTTTGGGTTTTTTTTTTGTTTTTGTTTTTTTTTTGCCCTATAGCAAAATACTCTCTACTCTTAGTTTTTAAGACTATAACTCAGATAAAATGATCACTTTTGAAAAATAATTTCCATCTGTTTTTGTACCACTAAATTAATAAATGAAAAACAGATTTGGATTGATGAATTGAATTTTATTTTGTTGGAGTACAAACTCTCCTTGGGGAATGTTTGCTTGTTGTTCAACATATATTTTTCAAGTTTTCTTTTAATGTAAAGTTTAAATTCATGGCCTTTTTTATTTTAAAGGGGAGTGTACTTTAAATAACATTTAAATAACGATTTAAATAATAAGAATGTTATCTTATTTAAATCTGGAAATAGGTCTTACTTAAAATGTGACTGACTTTATCTTGGTGTTTTGAGTCCTATTTTATTTTTATAACTATTCATGTTCCTAGAAAATGAAAAGAAGTTCTGCATTTTGTATTTTTTACAGATTATGAATTTTATTTTCTTAACTACTTACTTCAAAATTAAGGGCTGTATATATTATTCTTTTTCATTTCAAATGGAAACTGGCTGAATTTATAATGAAGATAACTGAACATTGGAATTGTTTAAATATAAAAACAAAAATACATCATCATAACAGATTTTAAATGAAGTAGATTATCAAGTGGATGACTAATTTTGCCTTTCCAAAATGTGGGATATTTAACCCTCAGAATAATTAAATATTTGTAATAAAGCAGTTAATTCAAGCAGTTTATTGCTGTAATTTGCAAAAGTACATTGAGCTGCTTTCTTTTCAGCTCATTGATGGAGGAACAAACATTTCTTTAATAAGACTACAGCACATTCTAATTTTGTTGCAAAAGCTCAGATAAGGATCAGGCCCCCTCTGAATCACTGCATTGACCTATGACATTGAAAGTGCTGAAGCTCTTTGGCAAAAGAAGAGTTAGACAGTCATTATTATGCACAGGACTTTCCAGTTCTAAAGGGGCTCTGTGCTTTCTCTCAGATAGACTTTGTTTGTTGGAGATGAGAACTGTATTTTGGCAGCAAAGGACCAGAACTGAAGCTACTCTGCAGGCACACTCATTATGACATAATCCTTCATTAATCCTCATTCTCTATTAATAGCTCATGCAGAAGTTTTGCTGTAGTTGATCATCTTCATCAAGGAGCTGTGGGAAAACATTACCGGTGAAACGCCTACCTCTGGTCTTAAGGCTGCTTGTTTATATTCATCTTTATTCGTTGCAAAGATTAATGGTGAAAATAATCTCTTGGAATTTGCTTCGTATACAAATGACATATTAGAGCTCCTAAAAAATCTGATGTAACTGGACCTCAATGTTTGAGGGGGTAAAACCCACCTGGGAAGAAAACATGTCATTTTACAATAAAAAAGAAAAGTTCATCAGGCTAATATCTCCCTTGGTAAAATAAAAGGGTTCTAGTTGTAGAAATGTGGGAGTAGTGCTCGACAGTCCAAGTTCACCTAGTGCTTCGGAAAACAAGTTGTTATACAGTATATGTACGTTAGTGTTGCTAAACAGGTTGGCTTAATCTTGGGAAGCTGAACTTTTTCAGTGCCAGGGAGAGGGTGAATCTACTTTAGGAACACGTAGGTGTCCCAGTTGTCTGCCCGGGTTAATGATTGGAGCTGCAGCATTCTGTTGCTTGTTAGATTTTCATCTCACCTTTTTATGGCATTCTGTAACTCATGTAAAAATATGAAGAGAATAAATGTGCTTTGCTGGGGGTTTTTGTCACTTATTTGTTTTTGCTTAATTTTGCGACACCTTGGGGGTCACTGGTGAGCCGGCAGGGCTCGCAGCAGGTCTGGCTCATCAGCTTGGCCTGACCACCTCCCTGAGCACCGTGACCTCCCGTCCCTGACTCTGTTACTGTGCACCGAGTCCTTATCTTTGTTGATGAACCCAAACCCTTATTGGAAGGCTTAGTTTAGGAACATTAGGAGGAGATTCTAATGATATTTATTTCATTATTAGTCCACAAAGATTGAATATTACAAAATAAAATGCTATCAATGGGTAGATTATTTGGTTAATCAGTATGTTTATCTTCCTAGAAGAATATGATGGAAAACTTTTTTTCCTGTGATTGGTAGGGGCTTGTTCTGGTAGGAATTGCTCATGGTGTTGAGTCATAAATGGAGATTGTGCCTCTGTTGCAACTGGAGGATAGCCCCAGACTGATCCCTGAAAATAATGCCACTGACACTTTTAATAAAAAATATGCATGTTACAAAAAATCAGGCAGGGATGTGTTTTTATATTGTCTTGCACTTATTTTTGAATTGAAAAAAACTCAACGGTAGAGATGTTGTCCACAATGTGCAAATTGTAATGATTTAATTTGGCTCCTAATCCAGGCCTTCTCATCTCTTAATGTTTTTGTTTATATTCTACAGTAAAGAGAACTAAGATTTAGTAAATAATTAGTAGAAATGGACCACCTCCCTAGGTACTTTACATAAGCGATCTAAATTAATTGGGTTAATAGTCTAAGCTAATTGAAAGAGAATCACCATAGAACTCTAAATCAAAAGGTGCATTTTTTAACCTCTGGATTGATACTCAGACTCAGTTGGAATTAGGGTTTGACACTGGAGGTGGTTGAAGGACAATCCAGGCAAAGCCTGAAAGGTGAAAATATGACCGGGGCGCTTTTGGTGGTGGCTCTCATTTTGTTCATCAGAAGCGGATGAGAAGACAACATAGTCTGCACATAGGTAACGTTCAGGCTCCAAATGTTCATCATAGCAAATGTTCATCCTATTCAAATAAGAACTTTGAAGTTATCGTGACCAAGCCAGGACCTGCGGGCCTGAAAAGCAGTCTTCCCATAGTGGGCAGTGTTCCAGAACTGGCTAGCCAGGTCTTTCTTTATTTGCTTTTACCTGAGGTCTTGCTTGGCAATAATAACATAAAATTTAGTTAGTTTAATTTTAGGAAGATTCTACACAACACAGTATTGTTGTATGTAAACAAAATAAGAACTAGAGAATGTTTGAAAAATGTATTTAAAATTTCATAAAAATGTAGGTCATACTAATTTGGTCTTGGCTTTTATTTCTGATATCTCTGGCATTTGCATATTTAAGAGTCACAGAGCTTTCCACTAGACCATTTCAAATTGCTTTTAGACAGAATTCTTCCACCCCTACATTATTTTTCTACTGCTGTGGGAATAAATTATTACAACCTTAGTGTCTTAAAACAACACAAGTTTATTCACTTCCAGTATGGGAGTTGCATGTGAAAAATGAGGCCACTGGGCTGCATTCCTTTTGGAGGCTCCAGGGAGAATCTTCCTTTGACCTTCCTAGCTTCTAGGGGCCACATACATCCTTTGGCTTGTGGCATGTTTCCTTGTCTTCAAAGCCAACAAATAGCATAGTGTGTTCACATTTATTTCTGTCTCCTGGCTTCTTGTCACACACCTGTCTGACTCTGACTCCTCCTGCATCCCACTCATAAAAGACTCCAGTGATTGTATCAGGCTCACCCAGATAATCTAAGATAAACTCTTCATCTCAAAGTCCTTCACCTGGTCACCTCTGCACAGCCATCCAAGGTAACTGGCACAGGTTATAGAGATTAGGATGTGGGCATCTTTAAGGACCATTATTCAGCCTACCACATCCCTGACCCCTAGGGAGGAAGAAGGGACCGTTTTCCATTTCTGCAGGCATGAAATAGTGCTGACATTGGGAGTTTTTAAAATCCCAGGTGCATCCCAGACCAATTACATCAAATATCTGGGAATGGCCCACAGGCATCAGATACTTGTAAAGCTCTCCAGATTATTCCAGTGTGCAGCCAAGATTGAAAACCACCCATTTAGATGTCTCTTTTTCTTTTTGAAGGCCCTGCTGGGGTGTGGCCTGGATATATGAAGGTGCCTCAGTTTCACCAACTTGATTTCAGAGCTTGTTAAGAGGCAGATGAAAATGTCTAGGAGAATGCATCTTCTAATAGCTAAGTATTTGTTAGTTTAAATTAGCTTTAAGGTGCCACAGTCAAGAGGATAGGATGAAAACAACCTATTCTACAATTATCAAGTTCAAGTACTAATGATTTAGTTATATAAATCTATAAATGAATTTTGTATATGCTGCTTATGTAAATTAAAAAGCACTTTCTGGAATTTTTCCTATAATAGTGAAAAATCAGTACAACATCTTACATACTGTTTGAGCTATAAATCACTGATACTGAATGTATTTCAATATTCTGTAATTGAAACTGGCTTAATGGTGAGTTACATGGATTTGAATCCAAAATAATTCCTGCCTCTCTATGATTGTACTTCACTTAAAGTTTTCCTCTCCACATGGCTGGAAGGATCTGGTAATTTAGGAGGGCTTACTTGGTTGATATTTGGATTCAATTAATATACCATCACTAAATCAAGACAGTTAGCCATGGTATAATCTCAATTCTCTTTCAGATGTGTATATACACAGCTATCTCTCCAGATGATTACTTCTAAAAAATGAGAGCGATGAAAAGAGTTGAGATTATTTTTTACTCCATTGACTAAATATTTGGATTGTTCATGAGTTTTTACTGGTTATTTCTATTTCCTAAGATTGGAGATCAGTTATATACTAGGCTTCATTGAGGAAAAGCATGTGGGAACAATTAAATGATGGTATTAATATAAAATGGTCAGTTGCTGCTCATGTTTTGATGCTACAATGACAACAAGGAATATAGTGGCCACATTTTTCAGATAAGGGGAAAAAGTCTAACAAACCACTTATGCCCTACTTTCAAATAGAAGAAGTTTAGAAAATGTTGTGTACATACTAAATACTGGATTGCACAGGACATTTTCACGGGTCATGGGGGCGATGAATAAAGCATTTAAAATGAAACTGTTCTTCAGATTTATTCCAAAAGTAGACTTGGTTCTGTTATCTGTTAGAATTTTTTTAATAATGAGAAACATTTATTAATAATAAATACCAATATAATAAATAAATAATACTGAGTAATATATCAAATTGCTCAGCTATGTTGAACAAAGAAATGTATTCATTAGTGTTTTTAACAAACATTAAAAACACTAAAAATTTCCCAGGGAGCAAGCATTATACAATGCATATGTAGTAAATAATAGCTAGTTAATGACCTTTAAATGAATTATCTCATTTAATTTAATCCTCACAATAAATGTTTGATATAAATACAAATAATACTCCATTTTACAGGTGAGAAAACTGAGAACTGAAGGAAGGGGTTTACTCACTCTATCAAAATCATACAAGTAAGAAGTGACAGAGCCAGGAAGCACACCTAAGTGTGACTCTTAACAACCGTGGACCACTTCAGTTCGAGCTTGTTACAGGATTTAATGAACTTTCAAGTGCTACGGACTCACAGCTGTAAGAACTAAGATCCCAGACCAAAAGAAAAGAGAAAGCACAGGCCAAAGCTTTGTGGCCAGGTTGGTTTCAAGAATATAACAAAATTACAATGAGAACTTTTACTACAAAGGAGAGGTCTCCAAGACTTAATTTTCCATTTGGAACTATATCATGTGCTTATGTAAACCATCCTCAAGATGATATTGATTCCTGTTTGTGTGTTCCACTTTGAAAATTCTGATCATTTGGAGGTAAATTAATTTGTTCCATTTCACTTTTAGCCTACATATAAAATGTCTAAATTTTATTTTTACCACTCAGTGTTTCTCAACCTGGTTCTTAGATCAAAAGGTCTAGAATTACCAGCTTGTTAAAAATATTCTTCCAGGATCTCACTTTAGATCACTTGAATCACACTCTCTAAGGTCAGAACCTGTGGAAGCTGTCTTTCTTCTTACAAACCCATCCAGTGATTTGTGGTGGAAACTAATTTCATTTGCTTAAAATGTAGATTCTGAAATCAATGCTCATTATAATGACTTGGACAGACAGTACAAAACTTCAGGGAAGTAGGGCGATGATAATGATATACTCTACATTCTATTTTCCTCTATCCCCATTTTCTCAAGTTAACTTCCTTTTCTTCATTCATCAGACATAAATGGAAATTTCTACAATGCATAGCCACTGGGCTTCCCAGAACACCAGACTGTTGTCAAATAGTGTGGGAGATGCTGCATGCTTCATCCTCCCTGTTCTTACATGTTAGCAAAGTTCTGTGGTAGAAAAACTTGTTTGATGTTGTTAATTCCAGCATTTTCCACAATTATTTACCCACATATTTACCCGTATTTACCCTTTCTTTAAAGAATATCTGTTATCCTTTAGAAAAAGTGAATACAGCAATGACATAATTTTTTTTTACATAATTAAACCACTATCAATAGTTGGTGGGATTTGCTGGTGTTGCATTCATTGACTTTTTAAAACAACTATTTCTAAAGGTATTGCTAAGGGTAACAAGGGCTGCTGGTGGATTATCCATACCCTGGAGCCTTCTCTCAGAAGACTTTACCTGCACTGAGAGAAAAAGAGGCAATCCTGAGTTTTTATTTGTACTGTTCCTTATGTGAGGTTCCTAATTTAATGTTTCTATTATTTTTAGAAACATTAACTCAAACCAATTCAACTATTTCAACCAATTCAACTATTTTGTCATACATTTGGATAAATGGGTCAGGAATACCAGCTTGGTCTCTGTTTCACTGTTGTTTTTCAGTTTGTCTTTATTTGCTTTTAAATTATTAGAGCAGTGTATGTAGTTTAAAAACTCAGAAATCAAACAGAAGCATATAAAGTATGTTGTAAAAATTTTTTCAAAATGACTCCCTATTCGTACCATGTCAATCTCATTGTGTCTGTGTGCATACACACAGAAAATGTATGGGGAAATAAATATATATCATATATAAGATAAATACATTTTTTACAAAGATGAGATCATGTATTGTTCTAAACTTCACTTTGTCTATTAAACATATTGTATCAGGTTTCTGAGATTCCCTGGAAATAAAGCTCTTAGGTTCCTAATGACTTTTTACAATTTTTAAAGTGTATTTCCATAAGCTATGTATAAAAAATGACACCTGGACCTATTCTTTAAAAAATTCAAGTAAGTGAACTGCTTGCCCAAGCGCGCAGGTACAACTTGATTAGTTGATGACGCCCAGCACATTATTATGGGAGGATGTATTCTCGTGCATCAGTTTTAAGATTGCCTCACAATTTTCACAACCGAGTTCTACATAAGCACATTATGTGAATCAAACACTTTTTAAATATATTAGGGGAAAATCACTATTTAAAGGAAATGTGGACACATTACTGACTTCCAGCCAAGATGGAGACATAGAAGATACACTGTGCCTCCTTGCACAACCAAAAGAAGGACAACAACAAATTAAAAAAAAAAAAAAAACAACCAGAACTGCCAGAAAATCAAACTGTATGGAAGTCCAACAACCAAGGAGATAAAGAAGAAACATTCATCCAGACCAGTAGGAAGGGCAGAGATGGGAAGTTGGGAGGACAGGACTCTCAGCAAGGCAGTGGCTGGTGGACCGGGCTAGGAGGCAGCTGATGGAGCTGGTGGTCCCACATTTGCATGCGGATAAACTGGTAGGAACAACTGGGGAGCAAGCCAGATCCCATAACCCAGGGATCCGGTGTGGGGAAATAAAGCCTCAAAACTTCCAGCTGTAAAAACCTGTGGGGGTTGAGGTGTAGGAAGAAACTCCCAGTCTCACAGGAGAGTTCATTGGAGACCCACAGGACCCTAGAGCATATAAAAACCCACCCACCCGGAATCAGCACCAAGAGGGTCCAGTTTGCCTGTGAGTAGCAGGAGAAGTGACTGAAAGCTGGCAGAGAGTGGAGCAAATGGCATTGTTCCCCCTTGAACTCCTTCCCCACATACAGCACCACAACGCACTGATGTGGTTGCCCCACCCTGGTGAATACCTAAGACTCTGCCCCTTACTATGTAATAGGCAACCTAAGACAAAAAAAAAAAAAAATGGCCCAAATGAAAGAACAAATCAAAGCTTCAGAAAACTACAACCAAGCAATGAAGAGATAAGCAACCTATCAGATGCACAGTTTAAAACACTGGAGTTAGGATGCTCACAGAAATGGTTGAGTGTCGTTGCAAAATAGAGGAAAAAGTGAAGGCTATGAAAAGTGAACTAAAGGAAAATATACAGGGAACCAACAGTGATGGGAAGGAAACTGGAACTCATATCAACAGTTTGGATCAGTAGGAAGAGAGAAACATTCAACCAGAACAGAATGAAGAAATGAGAATTCAAAAAATGAGGAGCAGCTTAGGAACCTCTAGGACATCTTTAAACGTTCCAACATCTGAATCATAGGAGTGCCAGAAGGAAAACAACAAGAGCAAGAAGTTGAAAACTTGTTTGAAAAAATAATGAAGGAGAACTTCCCCAATCTGGCAAAGGAAATAGGCTTCTAGGAAGTCTAAGAAGCTCAGAGAGTCCCAAAGAAGTGGGACCCAAGGAAGCACACACCAAGGTACATCATAATTACATTACCCAAGATTAAAGATAAGAAGAGAATCTTAAAAGCAGCAAGAAAAGGAGACAGTTACCTACAAAGCAGTTCCCTTTAGATTATCAGCTGATTTCTCAAAAGAAACCTTACAGGCAAAGGGGCTGGAAAGAAGTGTTCAAAGTCATGAAAAGCAAGGGCCTACATCCAAGATTCCTCTATCCAGCAAAGCTATCATTTAGAATGGGAGGGCAGATAAAGTGCTTCCCAGATAAGGTCAATTTAAAGGAGTTCATCATCACCAAGCCCTTATTATATGAAATGTTAAAGGGACTTATCTAAGAAAAAGAAGATCAAAAATATGAACAGTAAAATGACAACAACCTCACAACTATCAACAACCGAACCTAAAAAA
>PVJI01019730.1:8381-30531 GCA_004026765.1 Micronycteris hirsuta
CCCCCCCCCCCCCCCCGCTTTAACGTCACAACTGTTTCTAACCCTAAAGCTGACACACACTGTGCAGGATTCAGTGCCCGCACTGCCTCTATCGCCTGATGGGCTGTCTGCACAGATGTGCTTATCAGGGCTCTGTTTAGTGTTCGGATCTAGACAAGGAGTTGGCAGCCAAGTTCCTGCTTCACTAATTACATTCTTTTCCAAAAGTCCACCGTGCCTGGTGTCCAGGTAATTGCAATTAAGTCAGGAATCTGGTAATTAGAGATTCAAGTGCCCTGCCAGGGACCCTACGCGTCCTCTCGACGCGCTGCCCACAGACCCAATTCCCTGGGAAAGGGCAGACGCTGATGCCAAGTGGCAGTGTAGATGTTGATGAAGCAACAAGCACCAAAGTAAGCTTCTCCCTTCGTCGTTCTCCCTAAAACCAAAGGCGTTACAGCTCATTTACACTCCCATAAATCATTCTGAGAACTGGGAAACAGGAGGCAAAGGCGGCATCACTAACACTCAAAAAAGGCTGCTCTCTCGCACAAGACCTGTCCAGGCCAAGTCCACCAGGTCCGGCCAGGCGGCAGAGCGCGCGGGTCACTTGTATACTGCTAATCATCATATCCCTCGGCTTTCCATGGGCCCAGCCCACTGAAACTAATTAATAAATGTTGAATGAATGAGTCTTAGAACCTGTCAACACTCTAATCCCAGGAAACATTTTGTAACATACAAGAATAAACATTTCTTTCACTTCCCGATTGCCTAATTTCCATTAAACAGACCAGATTCTAGCTTCAACAAATCTCATGTTACAATATACTACTGAATATTTACAAACACATTATGTAATGAAGGTATAGGAAGGAAAGCAGAAAACAAATGTGCAACTGTTAATCTATCTCTTTAAAAAGCAATGTCTTAGTTTAGCTGATTCATTGTTTTATCTAAACCATTTTCTAGCTAATGGAATCATTTTACCAGTTCCTTTAATTCCTGACACCACATAAATTTATTACGTAACAAGCTGCTATAAATAATAATGAAAACTTTCATTTACAGAACAATTTACTATTTTCCAAGCACTCACATATTCTCATTAGATTCTAAAAAGCTGAAGATATACAACTAATCAATATCTTCTCAAATCCAATCTTTCCTATAGTAAGAGATACTGTCGACTTTTTTTTTTTTTTTAATGAAACCCCATTTCTGAGCTGTGGCGCCTTTGGTTATGGCTCCTCAGGTTAGAATACGATGAGACACCTAGGTACCTCCTTCCTACAGAAGGCACCACCCAGGCCAACCCATCTCTTGGTGCCTGCCCGTCCGGGACTCTAACGCTCTTCTCCCCCTGCCGCCCTCTGATCACAACACCTACTCCTGTAGATGCCGGGCCACCCAAAACCCTGGCCCTCGGAGTGGCAGGACACAAACAGCCCAGCACAGGGATCAGGAGAAAGCAGCCCAAGAGATGGTTGCTAGTGACACTTGAGGAAGAAAACATTCAGGTAGGCACCTGAGCACATCTTAGCTTCCTAACCCTACCGGAAGCAAGGGGAGGGTGCTCCTGTGCAGAAAGCTCTGGGCCAGAGGGACCAGTGACCTCCCCACTGCCGCCTGCCCCCACGGGTGTTTGTCCCACCATTTGATGCCACTGGCTTTCTCAAATGTGGCACAATTCTTCTTGTAGTAGCATATACCCCCCCCCACAAGTATTAACCCATCAAATACTCCATTAAAATCCAAAAATTTTGCAAAAGAAATGAAATTCACTAGTAATTTTCATGCCAACATCAATAATTCCTCTGTAATTAGAAAGCCATCCCATTCCAGTTATGGAGTGTGCTGCTGGTATCACAGAATTAATGTTTCTAAGCTTTTATTTGATTATTGAATTAAGTACAGTAAATATTTATTACTTTTTTAAAACTGAAGTATTTGTCACATTTTCAAAATCTGGGTAAAATAAAAACATCATTAAGTTTGCTTCACATCTGCCTGTTTATAAATTTCTGGCTCAGTGGAATTCCTCCACAAAAGGACTCAAATCAAGTATATAAAAATCCTATTTGAAATATATTACTTTTCTCTAATGTAATTCTGAAAGAATCAGTGTTGGCAAAGATAAATTCAAAGTATCTTTCCGTGGGTACATAATGTTTAGAGGATAAGTAAAATTGGTTTAAAAAATAAAAGGCAGTTTGGGTTTTTTATACATTATATTATATCTGACTGATCCACAGAATTTGTAAAATTGTATGTATATAATTCCTAAAAAAAAACCCCTGAATTTCATAAGCCAAGTTTCTTTACATACTCTAAAAATGATTAGTCAAGTTTGAATATCAAGACAACGATTTTTAAACAGACTGCTGAGAGAAGTCTTTTTCTTAGTGTTCCAGGTTTGTGAAGCTAGCCAGACCTGCCAGGGACCCCATTGCCTATAGCTGGCATACCAGGAGAAGTCCTGAGGTCTGAACCAAACGCAGCAGCCGGGAGAAGGACAAAGATCATCACAGCTGCAACAGCAGCCCTGGAGGCAGAGGCAGAGCCCCCTCCAGTCACCGCGAACGCACGTCAACTGCACGTCAACTGCACGTCAACTGCGTAGTGAGCGTCTGCGGTGAGAAACCACTTCTCTCTCTGGAGCAGAGCCTCCGGAGCTCACACTAGGAGAAATAAAACTGCTGTCATGACGGAGAGCTCTGTTAAAGGTACTTATCATTTATTTTCAATGTTGTCAATCAAATACGTTCTATTATATCCCACTTTCATTTTTCCAGACTAACATTTTAAAAAGAACAAGTTAAGGACACTTTCAGTACATCTAGAAAAAAAAACCTTTTCATCCCTAAAATCTGACAGCAAATGTGAATCCAAAGCTGTGCGGGCAGAACTCTAAGGTGGCCCCCCAGGTTCCCAGCCCCCTGGTGGACACACTCTGCATGATTCCCTCTGCCTGAGCGTAAGTCGGCAACTATGACAAGTGACACTCCTGTGGTTATGTTACATTATAGGGCAGAACAAATTCTGAGGCTGTAATTAAGCAGCTGTTAGAGAATTACTAAAAGGAGACGACCAAGGTGGGCCTGACCTAATCAGGCGATCCTTCAAGGAGGTGGGAGAGATGAAGCAAATCTGCCAGCACAGTGCTGTGGAGAGGGTCGTGTGGCAGGGAATGGCCCATGGTTACGTCCAGCAAGAAAGCGGAGACCTAAGAATTAGAGCCACAAAAAGGTAAATTCTGCCAACAACCACTGAGCTTGGGAGAGGACCCCAACCTCGGATGAGAGAGCACAGCCCCAACAATACCTGGATCTCAACCTCCTGAGGGGCTCAGCTAGGGACCAGTGGCCAGACTGCTGAACCAAGGAAGAGGGAGAGAATGAATGGGTATGGTTTCAAGTGGCTAAATTTGTTGCACTTTGTTACTAACTAGTAGGAAACTAATACATTAGCAACTTCCCTCTCCTTTCAAATCTAACCAGAAGGCATCTGTTTTTTGAATTTTCCCTTAAAGTTCATTTTCTATCTGTATCAAGAGTATTATAATTAAATTTAAGAAAGACAAAAGATTGCAAGGAGATATTATAATGAGCAATAAAAGCTTGACATTTGAAACAATTATTTACATTTATGTTTTCTTTTTAAAGCAAAAATAAAAATAAAAATAAAAAAGAGCAGCTATTCCCCAAAGGTACTTTGTGCAACTTCTACAGGTGAATTTACATGACAAAGGCACAAACAAAAAAAAGCACCTTACTGGCAAGAAAAAAACCAAAGCCATAATATAAGATAGGTAAACGAATGATTATTCCCTAGTAAATTGATTAATGACCCGTATCTCTTCTAGTGGCACATTATCAGGACCTGGCTTGAGGCAGAAGGAAGGTAATTCCTGTTATTTCCTGAGGAAATGAACTAGCTGCAAAGAAGACAGCGAGGGAAGCAGTGCAAATGGTCTCCACGTGGGCACAGCAGAACCTGTCCGATGCCGCCAGAGGTCCTGGTGATGTGCTGCGGAAGCCCTCGCTCACCTCCAAACACCTGCTCCCGGCAGAGGACGGAGGAGGCTGCTCTCTGGAAAGCCCTCCTGCCGCTCTGCCCATGCCAGCTGAGATGCGTGCTTCCCAACGGGTCGCTGCATTTCCTCCTAAGCACTTTCATGCCACACATCCCTCCAGTTATGAAACTTGAGCCCTGTACGGTGTTGCTCAGTGGGTTGGACACCATCCTGTAAACTGAGAGGTCACAAGTTCAAGTCCCGGTCAGGGCACATGCCTGGGTTGCGGGCCAGGCCCCCCTTTGGGGGCGTGTGAGAGGCAACCGATCAATCGATGTATCTCTCACACATCGATGATTCTCTCCCTTTCTTTCCCCTCCCCTTCTCTAAAAATAAATACATAAATGAATGAATGAATAAATAAATCTTTGTTTTTAAAGCAATGAAATATGGAACCAAGTAATGGACAAATGTGAATAGAGGGCCTGAGAAATCCTCTTCTACTAAAGATGAATGGCTAAAACAACTGTGGAATTAGGTATGGCTGAGGTGACTGGATCTCAGTAAAAGGTGGAAACGTACATTTGTCTGGTTTGTGTTAGAATGTATAATGTATGTAGCATTTTTAAAATGACTTGTTTGAACCAACTTGACCACCCACACCTGTACTAGTGACACCGAGCAAGCAGGCTTACGCCCAGCTCAGTGCGCCCAGCAAGCTGCCACGTGCTGTGCTCTGAGGCAAGGTCCAACCTGCACAGGGATGGGAGAGCGAGCCTCGGGGGAGCAAGGGAGTGCAGGGGCCAGTGCGCTAGCTGTCCTCTCAGCAGCCTCATGTCCCCTCTGGCAATAATTCTATAATCATATTTAAAATTATATAACCACATTATTTAAAATCACTGTAACTCATCACCATGTTTCAAAAAACCTTCGAATGGGTAGTAGGAATATTAAAAGATGCTAAGAAAATTTAGGAAAGAAAATTTTATGTAGTCTTGTGCTACAAATCTCAGTTTTAAGACAGAGCACTTCCAAGGGGAAGAAATGTAAGTCAAGAATGGGGACATGGCCCTGGCCAGGAGGTTCAATGGGTGGGAGCGTTGTCCCGTGCACCGAAAGGTTGCGTTCAATTCCTGGTCAGGGCATGTGCCCAGTTTGCAGGGTCCATGCCTGGCTGGGGTGCATAATAAGTAAGACGACTGATCAATATTTCTCTCTCTCACATCAATGCTTCTCTCTTTCTCTCCCTCTCTCTTTCTCAAATCAATAAACATGAAATGAAATAAAATGAAATAAAATAAAAATAAAAACCCAAAAGAACAGTGACAGGACACCGATCTCGGGCATCCAGTGCACACAAGGACAGTTCCATGCCCTCATAAATCAACTTTACAGTGAGACATATTATATCCCGTAAACAACAAGAAACAGCAAACACGATTTGTTTTTTCTGACCAGGTAAAATAAAGCAAAATCTTTCAAACTGAGGACCTTCAAGAAAGAATCATTTTCACACTCAAGTGATGACAATTATAGCCAAGACTCAGGCACGAGGTCTCAAAATTAAATAATCGCTTAGTGGGGAGGGAAAATATTAAACTGCTTGTACTGTTTAAAAACTGTACAAAATTAAACAGGTTTGCATGCTGCCCTTTGCATATTGTTGACAAGGAAGACACCCAGACGCCACCTCCCCGAGGGCTGCCGCCCCTTCTCTCATCACGGAGCCAGCCTGCGTTCCCAAATGCTGTGCTTTAGCCTGAGCTTGTAAACCACGTTCTCCGGTGCCGCTGGTTGTCTGTAGGTTGCTGTGCCTGTCCTATCTTTGTCCATTTGATTTCCAGTTCTTTGAGGCTCACCGCATCTTCTCCGTCACCACTCTACTTCGCCCGGCACTACCTGAGCAGTCGTGCACGTTACATACATGTCTGAGAGAGTGAGGGAGCTGCAAGAGTCCACTTTGGAATCCCAAGAAGGATACTGATTAAAAACACCCGTAAGGAAACTTCACTTTGTTTCAGAAGGAGTGTGCAAAAGAGGTGCCAATTATACTGGGGACAGCGATCAGTTCCAACAGAACTTACTTGAGTGGCAGAGTGCAGCATCTGCCTGAGTCGGCATCGACTCCAGCAGGTGTGTTTGTCCCGGACAGACCCATCGCCACTCAATAAGCTGGTTAAAAGCTACCCCTCGATCAGTTCTGCTGCACTACACAAGTCGCACAGACTCTGAGAAGCTGGACTGTCTCAAGATAATTCGACAATGTGTGAGGGTCATTTTCTTCATTTTACAATAAATAAAACTTCTCCTCTTCAACCTGTATTCGCACTGCTTCACCTACAAGACAAAACAGCACAGCTGGGGACAACACTTCCCTGCCTCATTATCTGCTGAAGTAGGATGTGCCCAAGAGCTCACAGAGTGTGCAAGGCCTCCACCTTCAGTGTGGAACAGACGGCCCACCTCTGCAAACTGCTGCTTTCCCTGCATTTTCAAAATAATTACCTGCTGAACGCACAAAACTGAAACACAGCAGAACACTAACATCAAGTCATATGAACAACCATGCAGACTACAGATTACAATGGAGTATTTTTAAATACTTACACAAAATACACATACAATATTATATGTGGCTATGATAAAAGGAAACAATGTGAAAAGAAAATAGTACTCATTACTGAATTTTTCCCCATAAAAATACCAATAACTGAGCACATAGCATATGAGGTCTGTATCACTTGCTGACTGCCTTAGACCCTTTCACTCAAGAATTTTCTGTACACTCTAATTGTGTTATTACATTCTCCTCATATATTATACACATTCATTCTTGTTCTTGCCTTCCTCTGCCCGCATTTACTGACAGACAGGCACTGGAAACCTAGGTACCTCTAAGCTAACACTTAAAAAGATACACAGCATGAAATTCAGAATTGTTGCATATTACATTTCGGTATAACCTAAAATATAACATGAATTTAAGAGATTACAAGTCATAAATACTGTCATCTCCAATAAAAACAATTCCCTTAACAATTTTTTTTTTTTTGCTTAATAGGAGAATCTATTGTGTGCTCTCCTTCCGGTTATTATTAACTGAACTCTAAACTACATTTTTCATTAATATTTAAATTGATAAAGCAAACTACCTGGTTATAGTTTCATTGTGCTCATTTCTATCTGCTGGTTTAGTTTAAGGCACATTTTCCTTTATTTCACTTTTCCACAAGCCATAAAAAACCTCATTTCTAATTCATCCGTTCGTTCAGCTTAACCTCTCCTCTCAGCAATTAAAGCACTCTGCGCATCCCTCATCTATCACACAGCCAGCTAAATAATGCATTGCGTCCCCCGCTCATCTTTTATCATCCCAAATGACAGGTATTAGCATATCTCCCCAGTCAATTACAGTGCAGCAGAATAATCACAGCATAATTGGGCGAAAGCCACTCTAATCACCAACCCTGCAAACTCGCAGAATAAAAACTGAGTGGCAGTTCAGACAGGCCTTGCTCTTGTCCACGACTCCAGCCAACGTGCCTGGCAGACCTCCATTTCCGTCCTTTTCAAACTTACCCTCTGGGGAGGTCAACGCGTCCAACTTACCCACCCGCCACATGTGAAAGGGAAGAACGTATACATGAATGCACACACGCGGGAAGTACTTACAACCTGCGTGTCTGCGTGTTTATTACTAATACCTGGGTTTCTAGATATTTGTGCATACGACAAACAGCACATGCTGAAAACTTCCACTCCTGTTCAGAAAACAGAGTCATTTCACTGATCTCTTGTCATGACGTGTTCTATTTCACGGCTCATCTTAAGGTAAAATAAAATGTTAAATCTTTTAATACAGGTTACTCATTTTCTATCAAAACAGAAGCTCTTCAAATCCTTATGTGATGAAGATATTGTCAGTATCTTAAAAGTCAGCACTTCCCAGCTTCTCTTCAAATTATTCATTTATCGCAGGAAACGGTTTTTATTCTTATACTGCAGTGGCATATAATACTATCTTTTTTAATTATGGCAATATTAAGTACAGGTTAAAATATTAAGATGATTGAAGAAAAGAAGCTTAGACATTTAGAAGGAGATTAAAAATAAATGAGACAAAAATAGGAATATAATGTGAGAAAATCAGAAGAATTTGCAAACTTAAGATATAATACATAATCTTTTTAACCCTGAGAAATGGTGGGGAAATTTGTTTGAAGTTATTTTTTTAGAATACTTTTTGTAAGTGTATTGGGTTCAGCATGCTGTAACATGTAACATCTTCCGTAGGCCTACGGCAGTCCTCATTCTAAGTAACATGTATTCTTTAACGCCGTTCTTCCCCTCCCTGCCCCTCAACAAGACACTGAGTAGCCCTTCTAAAGCAGAAATTTAATCTGGGGAAGAGTGAAGGAGGTTCACACACACATGGCTTCCCATGAAACACAGTCAAATAAGCGCTTTAACCTGCCGTGCGTGGCCAGAAGAAAAGGAAATTTTCCTCAGGATTTAATTTACTCCGTTGTGATCACGAAGATCACAAGTCCTATTGTTCCCGCCCCTCTTCCCTCCCTCCTGTTCACTACTCCTCTTCCCGACCTGCTAAGACCCAAGGACGCGCCCCCCCCCCAAGGTGTGCTGCGGCCTCAACACAGGCTCCCTGCCCGGCCAGAGCCGGTCTCCACACCGTGGAGCAGCCTCGCTGGGCGAAGCCGCACAGGTCGCAGCGGCCAGGTCTCCGTGACCTGGCACACGGGACGCACAACCGCTGCACGCTGCTCAGCCACGCTGGCTGTGCACAAATGAACACATGACAGGACAAAACCCTCTGCTTAGTGATTCAATGGTAGCCAACAGAATTCAGAAAAGTATGAAAATAGGCCATTACTGCAACAAAGTAAACAAAATATGGTATTTATTACTTTTATTACTTAGTTTCTGAAATTTTCAACCGTAGCTCTGGCGGACGATTCAATTCAGCCTTCAATACACAGAGACACTCAGGCAACCGTACAGTATCAAAAAGCCAACTGTCAAAAGGCCAGAGTAAAGGCAGAATTTAGACACAATAAATAGTCTCCCAGACTTTTTCTTCCAAATCTTGTTATTCTAAAATTATAATATGAAATGTTTTATTTGCATTATTACTTCAAGAACTCTGCATGTATTTTTCTTGGCATATCTCTGCAAATGTACCCACAGGATACATTACTTCAGTTGTAAAATGGTAATTTTATTGCTTATTCGGGAATATCTGCTACAAGTATTTATCAGTGATACATCTGGTATGCACGTATTAATTCAACAGGTTTTTCTTTTCAAATCTGATTTTAAAAAATCAGCTCCTAATATATTCTTTAATTCATATAAATGTTCTACTTGGCTTTGAGCATCTTGCAACATATTGGCTCTTTCAACACCAGTCACTCTGACATTCTCAACTGACTTTCAAAAGTTGACATGGCTTGGGTACAAGCCAGATTTAAGGCGGTGGGAGGAGAGGGGGAGGGTTTTCACCATCTGAAGAAACAAAACTGGCGTTAAAATTTGGCATCAGAGAAAACCTAAGCCACACGCAATCAGAAGCATCCCTCATCTTCCCTGGATTAATTTCATTGCTCTTTCCCAACAAATCTTAAGCAGCTTGATGTTTATTAATAGGGTCACAGTACCTCTATGCTAAGGCATTTTGTAGATAAGCCACTAATATTTTGTGCACATCTCAAATGAACAGGTGTTTGAGGGTGAG
Organism: Micronycteris hirsuta; assembly: GCA_004026765.1. Classification (NCBI taxonomy): domain Eukaryota; kingdom Metazoa; phylum Chordata; class Mammalia; order Chiroptera; family Phyllostomidae; genus Micronycteris; species Micronycteris hirsuta. Next base: position 18,128 of record PVJI01019730.1, read on the forward strand.
GATAAGGAGAATGCATGCATTTTTATTATTACTAGAAAATTAAGTCCTCAAAAAATAGTGCCAAAATAACGTCCCCAAGGAAAAATGGAGTCAATCAAACTCTGGAATACACAAGCAAATAAGCTTTCTTTCAGAATAACTCCTCCCTCTCTTAAAAAGATCACCTCCGAGATCCAAGGCACTCGAGGCCATGTTCAATTCCTAATGTCATTCTTTAAAACCAAAGAAAACAATGTAATTCTGACAAAAGCAGGCATGAATGGTACCACACTGGGTCCCCCTCCACCCACTCGGCTACATAATTAGGGCACACACTTCTGCACAAATGTGCTTTGAGACCCACACCACACAATCAGTAAACCCATCTAAAAAGCCCGCCACCCGTCTACCGTCACCTGGCCAAGCATTTGGTCTAGAAGAAATGTGGCTATTATAACACTAAGAACCACTTGGTGATGATAAAATACTTCTGACTTTTCCTAGAATGTTCTGTAAAAATCACTTTGATTGGGGTATGTGGCTTACCAGGTACTTTTCAGGCCCATGGACCTCCACAAACACCTCGTGATCACCCAGTACTTCAAACTGCACACATACACATTGCAATTGGGATAAAGGGCTTCTTAAGAGATACAGTGTGTCATAATCAAATGGAGATCTAAAATAACACAGGATAGCCTGATGCCCTGGACTGAACCATGTTCAATTGCCAACATCAGACCATTCTGAGCTGTAAAGATCTTGGTTCTGCCAGGTTCAGGCCGATCTCTGGCTCTGGAACAGGGAGGATGGACGAGCAGGGCTAAGTTTTGTGTTCAGGGCACTAGCCCAGGAGGCAGAAACTTAAATGAGTCACATGACCTCCCTCAGCCTTATTCATCCTGAAGACAAAAACTGAGAGTGACACTTTGGGTTACTTTTCCTCTTCGAGAAAATGATGAAGAAATAACAGACCCATGAACCGAAGGCTCTAGAATTAGTCAAGGCACCTCTAAAGAAAATTAGTAAAGGAGATTAAAGATGGCAGAAAATAAAAACCCCACACTTTGTCTCTCTTATGAAAAATTTTGCTTGGCTTTATTTCATGAAAAAATTTGTTTGTGGACAAAAGATATTTATATTTTTTTCCCAAGACGACGAGCACTAGCAGGAAGAAATCAGAAGAATAAATAAGGATAGAGGTAAAGGTCTGACCTACTGAATTCAGGCAAACCGGTAGCATTTTAGTGCTAAAAAACAATGTTAGTGATAACTAGAAATTGATTTTCCAACGTTGTACTAGGACTTAAAATAAAATAAAGGCCTGGTCACTTCAAGTCAAGTAGTCTTAATTATAAGAGAGCAGGACAGAGTCGCTCTGTCACAGTTAACCCAAATTCAGAAATGAGGGAAGACCCCAGCGAGGCTCTAGAACTTTTCCTCCCGGCCTTCGAGACCTGTCTTCAGTCTGTGTCGCACCTCACGGCACACGCTTGGGCCTGCACAGCCTCTGTCTTTTCTACGTTTTATATTCAAGTATTGTCCAAAGACAGAGTTGGACAGGAAGCTAAAAGAGCTGTTAAAAATATAATTAAACATGGCAAGCAAAATTGCATCAAAATATTACAGGTGAACACAAAGAGAACATTTCCCCCAAATCTCCCCTAAATAAAAATAAAGTAGATGTGTTTTAAAACCAAACATGCAAGTGTTTGAACCGCCAGCAGGTGGCAGGAGGAGAGGCTGGGAGAATCTCTAACAAAAGAAGGGAACGACTCAACATGGAGTCCCAATCCCGGTTTGAGAACTGCTATAGATTTTTCCCCTCCTTGAATCTTTCCTTCACAGAGAAACAGAAAATTGTTTTGCTTTATCAATATGCATATATTCTATCATTTTAATTGAGATGCAATGACTAAAACAGTAAAGAATAAATTTGGTCCTCTACTTCTCTAAGGATTTCTAATAGATTTTCACTAAATAGAAAAATCTAAATGCAAACAGAAATCCTTCATATTTTGAAGAGTAATGAGTTGATAAGATTATGAACTTCAAAGAGAAAATGTCTGCTGGTTTCACTTCAATGATGCTACTACCTCAAGCACACTTTCACTTAAGTTATATTCACACCCACTTAGAGTTAGCCAAGTAAATTCGTAGAACGCATGCTCTGCTAAGACAGAGTTGAGAAGAACCAGAGTTCATGTAGTTCTACAGGAAAAAAAATAAATTTTTTCAAAGGAAAAGTAAGGTATGCTTTCATGTAATAAATAAAATTAATAAACATTAATAACATAAATTAGTAACATTAATAAAAGGAAGAACATGTTAATAGGTAAATCTTACTATGTACTACTAAACATTCTAAATCTGAAATTCTGTATGGATAGCCCCTAGGCCTAATGCCGGGTAATCAATGAATGACCCATCACATGTGACCACCAGAAAGATCCTTAACTTCATGAGCGTGTTTAAAACCTTTCTACTCTCAAAATCGAGTGGGACATGCCAACTTTATTTGATATACATTTGTTTCACTGAACAGAACATTTCTTCTATTCTCCACTTATGCTCTAATCCTCAGGTTTTCCTATCAATCAAAAAAGACAGTTCTCATCGTGAAATGTGTTATGTTTCAATGCCTTGTGTCACATGACTACTTGGAATCTTTATTCTGTGGACCAGCTCTGGCCAACAGAAATTTATTTGAAGGTGGAATGCTCTCTAGCTGCACGGCGCCTACAGGCAGCCACTGGCAGTGGATGGCAAAGAACGAAATCCAGGCCTATAACTGCAGAGCCTGATTAGTGAACACATTTACGTGACATACGTAAATGTGACATACACGGGAACCACTGGTTGTCGGCGCCAACCAGAACCACTCTACGGCTTCAACAAGCAGAGATGATGGATATGCGTATGCCTTCAGTTGGGCTCTTCAGAGCTAAAAAATAAAATGCCAAGCTAATAGATCAACCCAGGTAACAGGAAGGTTAGTGAGAAAATCCCAGAATAGAATACAATGCAGTAGTAATATGTTAATATTGCAGATATTTTCTTTTTTTCGATCTTCGCAATCACAATTGTTATACTATCTAAAGAACTCTAAATAGTCAGCAATACTTCCTGTACTGTGAAGCAAGTGAAATCGATAAGGATATAAAAAGATGAACAAGATGGAGCCCCTCAGCTTACACTCTCTCTGGGGAAAATGCTACATCATGGAGCTGGAGCGGGCCACACCAGCTGTTTCCCATGTACAATATACAGGAGAAAACAAGATGGCAAAAGGAAATCCCAGATAAGTTGCAAAGGCAGGGGGTGATGCGTGAGCAGAGGCCAGGAGCTCCGCAGTCTGCAACATGAGGCAAGACCTCATAGCAGAGGGGGGGGAGGTCCAAGCAGCGAGTGGACTCTGGGCAGTGGGATGAGCTTGAGAGGCCACCAGGGGTGGGACAGCATTCGAGGGGAAGGTGAGGTACGAGGGTGGGCTGGCGGTGGGGGTGGGGGCCAGGTGGGTGCAAAGGCCCAGTATAGTTATGGGTCTATGTTCGTTGGGGGTCAGAAGACCAGTTGGAATTTCGATGTTCTTTTTCTCTAGGATACGTTTACTCAACTGAGATAAGGATAAAAAGTAATACGTAAGGGTAAATAAATTTAGTGTTTACTTTAAATCTAAGTTTTAGATAGTTTAAGCTTAATGTTTTCTCTAAAATAACAAATTTTAGGTGCCTAAACTAAATACTAAAAATTACTGCCAAGAATAAGAAGTGATACTAAGAGGAAATAATACATTTTTATTTCAATATTAACAGGAAAATTAATGAGCCTGGTCCCACCTCTGCTGGCCGTGGGCTCTGACCTTGGCAGCCCAGAGCCTCGGCCTCCGGCTCCCTCACCTCTAACGGGGGGTGGGGGTGGGGCGCGCCCAGAGGGCCCTGGCTATGCCCTGCAGGGACGACACGGTCAGAAGCTAGGAAAGTACAGCTTTAGGGAAAGACAGAACGAGGGAAAATGCAGGAGGGAAAAGACAGAGGCACAATATACAGAGGGTCCTGCAGCAGGGTTCTGGAGAAATGGCCTTACCGAGTTTAATATGCTCTCCAAGGGTGCGGTTTACAGGTGGTGTGGATGAGACAGGTGCCCAAGAGCGGGGGCTCTGTCTCCTGTGACCCCTACGACTGCCATCTCATCATTTTTCTTCTTCCCCGTCTTTTCAGAACAACATGTATGTCTACTCTTCAGATTCCTAACCATTCATTTTTAATGACCTCTCCACACACATTTTTTGGTAACTGTTTCTATCAAAAAGCATAAAAAGGAGCATAAAATTTACAATTTTGTTCCTCCAAAGAACATGCCAGCCAAAAGACTGTATCAAATACTTTGGATTTGTGGAATCCTAATACCCATTTAGCAATGGAAAATAAACGAACTGGTTATACGTAGCATATATTTCTGTCTACTCAGTTTCAAAAAGAAAAGCCTTCAAAAATTATTTTTGTGACCAGATTGTATTACTACCAAACAAGTAAGCACTAATTTACCCCAGGAAAGAAACTGTATTGAACAAGAGGTATATTTTGAAATCTACCCACTGCTCTCCTAAACTTCTGACTTCCAAAGTAGCGGATGGCACCTCCCCATACTTCCAGACCTTCACACAGAAGCGAAGTCACACTCCCCTAATGAGTGCCTCTTACCAGTTTGCTCTCACAGTTTATTAGTAGTAAATATGTACGGAAAGCAAGTAAATGTGACAAAAACTACAGGTCTGGAAGACTGTAACAGGAGAAAACCAGTTCCCGCTCACTGTACTCCCCATCTTAGAGTGCCCCATCCTCTGTGCTGGTCTCACCGCAGTCCCTGCGCTGTCCGCACCGGCGTGTCGCAGGACCGCCAGCTCCTGCAGACCGGCTTCTCCAGGAAGCCTCTGCTGTCCCGCTCAGCCAGCGCAGGCCCACGCGGCCTCTCCTCTGACCCACTCAGCTGCCTTCCCTGGTCTCTGGCAATCTGTCCTCTGCCAAGCGGCCAGAATGATCCGTGTTACGAACCTAACCGCTACTTGCCTTAAAATCTTTTAATAGTATTGTATTTTCTATACGAAAAAATTCAAGCCTTTAGCCTCCTCAACCTGAGATCTTTGCCACACAGGCACAATTTAACTACTTTTGATTTTTTTCATAGTTGTCCTCCAACCTAAAAATAGCTCTTATTTTTCCTCTCCTTCCCTCTTGCCTAAATATAGCACCAGCCTTCAAATCTGTCCAGGGATCAGCCTCCTAGAATGCCTTCCCACTCAACCCCACCGCACTCTGCAAATCCTCTGCATATTTCTAGCACAGAGATAACCATGCTGTAGGATATTATATCTGTCTACAGGCCTATGCCTACCAACTGATTGTGAGCAACTTAAGAGCAGGAGCTGGGAGTTAATTTAGTTGTGACTGGAACACGGATTCAATAAATATTTGAAGCATGGATGATGAATAAATAGTTGAAGGAAGCTACAAAATTATGAACCAAAAACAGCATCTGATAACATTCGGTAGTTGTAATTTCAATATCCCCAAACTGGGGGGAGGAGGGATTTAGCAAACCCTGTTCTATGGCTCATTAAAAGTTAAAAGTAAATATTACCACCTAAAACTCATGGTTTCCTCTACTATTTCTCATATTCTCCACAACAAAGAAAGAAGGTAAAGAAAATACTACCACAGTCTAATCTTCATCACAAAAGAAGGGAAAGCTTAAACTTCGGAAGATTTTAGAACCTCTACATTTAATTTAAAAAAAAAAAAAAAAGCAAGTCCTCCCTGTTGAGCCTTCCACTCCGCCTGGGGAGCTGGTGAAACCTACACAACCAGCTACATCAAACTACACACCTTGAGTCCAAAGGCGGTATCCTCCGAGGTCAAGACTTCAACCTGAAATCATAAGGAAAAAAATAATTTAGGCACTATGGAAACCTCCTTTGAATCCTGGCTGGTGTGGCTCAGTGAGTTTGGCGTCGTCCCCCAAAGCAAAAGGTTGCCATTTCCATCCCTAGTCAGGGCACATGGGGTTGCAGGTTTGGTCCTCAGATGGGGCACCTATGAGAGGCAACGGATGGATGTTCCTCTCTTTTTCCATGTTTCGCTCCCTCTCTTTTTCCCTCCCTTCCCCTCTCTCTAAAAATAAATAAAATCCTTAAAGTTAAAAACAAAGAAAGAAAAAAATCTCCTTTGAGTCTAGCCACAGACACGAGAGCACAGCCTAGAATTAAGAGTTCTGAGAAAACTGGCATTCGATTTATGTCAGGCGTCAAGAAAGAGATGACCTGTGCCTGTCTCTTCAAGAGTTGGTATAAATCCAGCTCACTACCCCAGGTCCCAGTTTCATAATTGGGAAAGTTTCTTTAAATGAATATATTTGCCATTAGGTTGAAAGGGGGAGTAGATGTTCCTCAAAATGATCTAGGAAGTTAGGAGAATCACCCTCCTCACTTAGCTCACAGAATGCTGCAATAGCTCTCCATCTTTTATGGACGGTGATGGGAAAGTTAGGTTTCGTAAAGCAGTTTCATCATGCTTGTGAAGGTGCTAGTATTTTCTTGTCCTGCTCACGCCAGAGCGGGCAGTCCTCCATCTCCGGAATGTGGCAGAGCAAGAGTTCTGAGAGCAGTGCTCCGGGAAGGGCAGCGTCTAAGCGGCACGTGTGAAGTGACGGCAGAGCTGCAAAACGGGCCTGTCCGTCCGATGCATTAGAAGACAGACAGCATTCGTTCACATGCATTTTAAAAGCTGCATGGCACAAGACATATACTGATATTTACTTTTTTCAGTCTGATGTATACAGCTTTTAATTGACTAGTACAAAGTACCTATAAGATGAAAAAGAGTGAGGAAAGAAGGCAACAGAACAAACAGGAATTTTTAAAAACATATGTGGGAAAGACAGTGGGGGTAGGACAAAAACGACTAGCTGGCTTCACTGTTAGTTTTAAACCTTTTAAAATTAGGTATTTGTAGTATGAGTTTTAAGTAGAAGGCACACAGGCCTATCCAATGTATCTTGCTATAACAGAATTGGATTCCCCCCTTGGGGGACGGAAATACAGAAAGGAAGACCATTTCAATAACACTGTCAGCCAGTATGAAAGTAAAGGGTCAAAAAAGAAACCAACTGTATTCTCCGACAGCTTTCCTGAAAGTGAGGCTCACCCACCCCTGGCATCTGACAGAGGCTGGCCTGGCGCACGGGGCGACAGAAACCCACGGTCAGGTATTAGGGAGACGGGCAGTCTCACTTGGATGAAAACCACATGCTGCTGATACCAAATGTGATTTCTGGGCCCAACACTGAAACGCTGATCAACTACAGCCCAGGATCGTTGTAAGATTCACTGTTCACACTTCAATTTCCAAAGCTAATTGTTAGATTTAGAAACAAGATCTTATTATAGACTTTAAGAGAAAAAAAAAGGTTATTTGCCATCTACATACGTTTGAATCTTCGAAGTCCTGTCTTTCGCAACACTATGTTACTAACCTCAAGTATCTTTACATTAAAACCTCTAATCAATACTGAAGATTTTAGTAAAAGGGAAAGCACAAACAAAAATTTGCTGAAACTTAACTACTGTAAATAGTATAACATTTACTCTTATATTATACAGGGGTGGGGCAAAAGCTGGTTTACAGTTGTGAGTATGTGAAACACAGCATTTGTCACCCTTGTGTTACGACCATCACAGCCTGCATGCCTTTTTCCATGTGAACAACTTTGCTCACCCCTGTGCACGCAGATCATATCTGCACACATCAGTGTGAGGCACATTCAACCTCAATGTGCTATTTTAACATACATACAATCATATAGTTAAAAAATATAATGGAAGTTTAAAGCCACAAAATCATTCCCAGAGTGAGTTCTGCATTTGCTTAACGTATTATAAAAAGGCCAAGTGGCACAAAAGTTCAATAGCAAATAAAAATCTATTTAAAGATAGGGCTTTAATATATTTGACAACTCGAGTTGACAGCAAACCCGAGCGTTCTGGTGGAATTCAGGAACTCTCCATTTGGCTTTGGGAGTAGCTAGAGACAAACATAGGCCTTGGGGCTTGAGGATAGAGGTGAGTCTCAAAAGGTCGGCCTCATCCTGCACCCCGGATTCTCTCCCCAGGAGCGCTCACAGGGGTGTTTTGAAATTCCTAAGTATTAAGCAATTTAATTAAAGCAACTTCTAAAAATTATGTTTTGTTCAAAAGCACTACAGTTTTAAATACACATGCACTTTAGTTCAATCGCTTTTATATTTCGTTTCTCTAAAATTTTAATTTCAATATCTACAAAAAACAGCTGATTTAAAAACTTGAAATTAACCTCAATTTAATATAAAAAAAGCTTGATGCCTTACAAAGGTTTTTGTGTTCGATCCAAGAGCATTTTTACCTAAGTTGGAAGGAATCCCCCTCTAGTGGGAGTAAGGGAGTATTTCAGCCGTCACATATAATTTGCAGGTAGTAGTAATTAAAGTTATCAATGGAAATCTGGTAAGCATTTTCGTTCCTTTTGTCATCAGTTTGAATCTTTACAAAAAAGAAAATAAGTATTTTATATTTCACAAGCCAAAAACACCTATAATTCCTATATATAAACTGGAAGCAGATTTGTGTTTATCTGATGGAATTTTAGTTATTAGACAACCATCATCATCAGATTTAATGTGGCAACAAAGTAGTCACATTTTTAAGTGAAAACGAGAATCAGCTTTAACTGGAACAAAACCCGTACCCTCCCAAAGGGACGACTCTCCCTGCTGGGAGGGCGGAGTGCCGGGAGCCTGCGCACACAGCACTCCGCCTCATGCGCACGCGCTCCACGCGGCTGACCGAGCCTAGTGCTGCAAGGGGGAGGTGGTGCGCTGCACGAAGGCATTAATACCTGGGTGAAGTGTATTTAAACATTCATTAAAAAAAAATTCAAATTTAAAATGACCAGAGGAAATTATTGTTTTCTCTTTTTAAACTTTAGTTTGGGGAGTCGTAAAACTGGCAGTATTACAAAATCATTAAGAAAGAAGGTCACAGGTTTTATCAGATGTAAAATTAGGACACAATGACAAGGCTCTCCTTGTCACAGATGTTGTAACAGATGCAAAGATAACTGAATGATGGGGTGCAACCCGACATCACCGGGGGAGAGAATGTATCCAGGTTTCCGAGGTATAAGGTGTGCAGTCTAACAAAGCAGAAACCTATTAGGTCCAAGATAAGGTCCTTCCCGTCAAATCATGTCTATTTCAAATGATGCTACAATCAATACTTTAGAACACAGGTGCCTAAAACGGTTTCATCTGTAGAGAACTTCTAAAATCACAATGAAAGCTCGGTTCTCCCAGCTCAGTGGCAGCCAAGCCATTTACAGCTCTTTCATTCCATTCCAGCACAAAAACCTTTATGGGGCTCCCCTCTCTCTCAATTATGCTAATAAGCCCTGCCTTGGCCAAAAGTAAAGCAAACCACTTTAATTTTCAATCATTCCATTAAGAAAATCGAGAAAATGTGGATTCATGAATTTGGAAGTAAAACTGGTTGTACTTCTCTTTCCTGAATCACTTTCAAAGTCCTTTTCACCTTCACTTCTAAAGTAGAGAAAACTAATATCCAGCAGCATTTTCTTTCAAAGAAAACAATGTTGCCCTGGCTGGTGTGGCTCAGTGGATTGAGTGCTGGCTTGTGAAACAAAGGGTTGCCAGTTCGATTCCCAGTCAGAGCACATGCCTGGGTTGTGGGCCAGGTCCCCAGTAAGGGGCACTTGAGAGGCAACCACACATTGATGTTTCTCTCCCTCTCTTTCTCCCTCCCTTCCCCTCTCTAAACATAAATAAATAAAATCTGCCCTGGCTTGTGTAACTCAGTGGATTGAGCGTGGGCTGGGAACCAAAGAGTCCCGGTTCGATTCCCAGTCAGGGCACATGCCTGGGTTGCAGGCCAGGTCCCCAGTGAGGGCCATGTGAGAGGCAACCATACATTGCTGTTTCTCTCCCTCTCTTTCTCTCTCCTTTCCCCTCTCTCTAAAAATAAATAAATAAAATCTTAAAAAAAAAAAAAAGAATAAGTATGAACTCTTTAAAAACTCCCAATATTATTCTGTGTTTCTCACAACAGCTTACTAAAGATTAACAATTTTGATAATTATAAGGTTGAAAAAGTTGTGGGAAATCGCTGAAATCATAACCTTGCACTGATGGCAAGAACGTACATTAGAATGAAGTGCAATTTGGCAAAATCCATCAAAACGCATGCACACGTGATTTAGTGTTAACCCAACAATCCTACTGACACTCAAGTGCAGAAACAAAAGACGCACAAAGCCATTTATGAAAGCTGTTTATAACAGTAAAATGCTGAAAACAACCACCAATCAAATGTCCATCAAAAGGAAGTGTTTAATAAATGATCATACAGCCAAGCAACAGAATTCCAGGCTGCTGTTAAAAGAGACTGTACCATAATAAATGAAAGGATCATTAACAGTGTGCACAGTACGCTAACATCTGTATTTAAAATAAAAGCGAGGGTGGGTACATGAGGGGGAACCCAAAAAACCCTGAAATTATCTTCTGCAGGGCAGGTCCCCTGTACTACAGGCTTCCTCCACGTAGGTGAGTGTTCTAGGATCCTACCTGGATCAATGTACCAGCTGGCGTTGCTGAGAGAGGCTGCGTTCAGCTTCAGTGAATTTTTGTTGAAGGCTCAGTGCGTTTGCCCATTTCATGATGGGTGCTTTATGAGCGCACCTGCTCACACTGCACTGAGTGTTCAGCAGTATTTGACCAAAAAACCGGCATGATCCCTGTGCCTCACCTCCATATTCACTTGATCTCATCCAGGAGCTGCTTTTCTTGTTTCCCTGGATGAAAAAAGTCCTCAAAAGGAAACGTTTTGAGGATGTGGAAGAGGTGAAACAAAAAAATGGCAAAAGCACTAAAAGGCATCAAAACTGACAAATTCAAAAGCTGTTTTGAGCAGTGGAAAGAATGTCTTGGTAGGTGTATTGCGTCAAGTGGAGAGAATTTGGAAGGTGACTGAAGTTTCAACGTATAAGAATAATTTTTTTATAAATAAATTCCAGCGTTTTTTTGGGGTCCCTCTCATATGCTTAATTTTTAGACCATTTCTGAAAAAATATGCAAGAAACACATCAGCGATTGTTCTCAAAGGAGAAAATTTATTTTTCACTGTATTGTTTCTTGTTCAAATAAAAATAGTTAACAAAATAAGCCAATAATAACACTAAGAAACTGTTCAATGTCAATAGCAGTCATAGTAAAGTAGGCAAACGTCTTGTATTTCAAGTTGGTAAAGACCAAAACCAGCGCGGTCCCCACCTGTGCGCAGGCCAGCTCCCGCCCTGGCGTGACAGGCCGGGGAGCACAGCCTGCCCACAGAGCGCTTTCGGCCAGCCTACCACAGCTGCACGCCGCTCAGGCACACTCACGCGGCAGTCCGCTTGCTGGGGAGACTGCGCTTTGTGATTCAACTTGTCGTCAGCTACGTATACATTTCTCTATTAATTAGCTGTACTACACCATTATTTGAAATAACAGAAAAATCACAAAAAATGTACAAACATAGGGAATGGTTAAATAAAGTATGGTATATTCATATACTAGGTCATTACATAATCATGAAAAACTCAGTTTTCAGGAAATATTTTATTATATAGGTAAATGATTCAAATCTATCCATTTCCTTCCTTCATGCGTTCTAGAATACATGCTATGTTGGAAAATGTCTTCCCCACTCCAGGATTTTTGAAATATTCATTCAGATTTTATTTTAATACATTTGACTTTATTTTTTTGCATCTAAGTAGTTGATTAACCTAGAATTTATTTTGAAACAACAAGAAGAGGTGGCTCAGATTTAATTTTCCATTTCAATAACTGTGATGCAAAATAACCTATTACTTTCTCTGGTGACCAGAGTTAACCATGTCTTCACCATGAACATTAAAATGATAAAAATTTTGCCACCAATTCCAGGTAGGAATGGAAAAAGGTATTTAACTCAAAAGGAGGTGGGAGTGAGGGGGGAGATTGATAATAATCATTAAGAACCTGATTCAATCTCCAGTCACAATATTTGTCCAAATTACTAAGGATTCACATGCTCTTGGAAAAAAATAACTTTCACCTAGGTAATTCAAGAGATTAAAATACTATTGTACTGAGTCTACTTTGGTTGGGTCAAAAACATCACTATACCACTAGAACCTATTCCACTAAGCATACTTTTGCCTACATTAGGAGAAGCATATTCATAAATAAATTGCTCAAAACCATGTCCCAGGATTTATGACAATTTAAAATGCAGGACAAGTCCCTCTCCTAGAGCCCTCACTCACTTGTGTGCACTCTCTCTCTCTCTTTCATTC
>PVJI01019731.1:0-30425 GCA_004026765.1 Micronycteris hirsuta
GACCTGTCGTCTGCTCACCTGCTCGCCGCGGAGTCGCCGAGCGCTCTCCCTTCGCTCTGCACCTTCTGGCTCACCAAACTTGATGAATGTATTTTCTTTAATTCTTTGGTTGTCGGACTTCCTCTCAATATGATTTTCTGTCAGATCTGGCTGTTTTTGGATATGTAGATTTCTGTTTTTTCCCCTTGTTTGGCTGTGCAAGGCGGTACGGTGCATTCACCTATGCCGCCATCTTAGGAAGTCTGTTAAATGTATTTTAAAGAGCTCAAGAACAGTTATATTTACCCAGATACCTACCATTTCTGTGGCTTCTCCTTCAATCCTGATATTAGAAGTATTCCTTTGGTATCATTTCCATTTAGTTCAAAAAACATCCTTTAACAATTGTTTCAGAGAAAGTTTTCTGGCAGTAAGTTTCTTTATTTGAGAAAGCATTTATTTTATCTGTATTCCTTAAGAAAATTTTTGCTCTTGAAAATATTTAACCAATTCCTTCTGGCATCCAGGATTTCAGATGAGAAACACCATTTGAATCATTGTTCTCCTTTAGTTAATGTATAATTCTCTCTCAACTTTTTGTCTTTAATTTTCAAAAATTTCTTTATCATGTGTCTTGGCATGAACTCCCTTATGTTTATTTTGTTGGGGGTTTATGTAACTTTTTTTAATTTATAAATTTATGACTTTTGATGAAAGCAGGATATTTCAGGTGTTACTTTTTCATATATTTTTCTGCACCACCCCTTTTTTTCCTTTCCTTCTGGAACTCTGATTACAAAAATATTAGTCCTTATAGTACTCTCCAATAGGTCTTCTTTTCTGTCATGTGCATTCTGCTATTGAGGGAGGTTTTTTTTTAAAGACGTTTAAAGTTTCTAAAACATTATGCTGGTGAAAAGATTCATGGAAAATCCCTTATATCTTGCTGAGTCTTATGTTTTCCCAAGATTTTATATTGTCAACAAAGTATTATTATTAATAGTTACATTAATGTAAGCTGATAGATTAATGGAAGTAGGAGAAATTATAAGTCACTTTATGTAAACTATGTGGTGAACGTTATAGTTTTTAAACCTATCCACAACTTTTTAATGTTCTTTCTATCAAAAGTCTCACTTGAATTGCCCTCCCCTTGAATGGTGTTTAGTGCTATGTTAGTGATTTGCATCAATCAAACAGAATTCATTGAAAAGTGAGGCTGAGTCACTGTCGAGGTTGTGCTAGAAAAGGCAATTCTGCTTCCTTATGGCTCTCTCTCTTGAAAAACTCCCTCGTGGAAATCAGCCACATGGAGAGAGTGCACATAGGTGTTTTAACTGATATCCGCGTCCAAGGCTCCAGGAGATCTCCAGCATCAGCCACTATATACCCGAGACAGCAAGACTTCAGATGATTCCAGTGGTTGGCCTTCACGCTGCCCCAGCCAAAGCTGAGTGGAGCATAGATGAACTGTTCCAACTGAGCCCTGCCCAAAGTGTTGATTTTTAAGCAAAATGTATGTTGCTGTTGTTTTTTCTTATTTTTAAAAAATATATTTGATTATGCTATTAGAGTTGTCCCATTTTTATCTTCCCTTTATTCCCCTCTGCCTTGCACCCCCCGCCCCCACCAGCATTACCCCGCTTTGTTCATGTCCATGAGTTGTACATATAAGTTCTGTGGCTTCTCCATTTCCCATACTATTCTCAACCTCCCCCTGTCTATTTTGTACCTACCATTTATGCTACTATTCCCTGCACCTATTCCCCCATTCTCCCCCTTCCTCCTCCTCTCTCATAACCCTCCATGTGATCTCTCATTCTGTGAGGGGTGCTTCCTGGACTTCCTGAAGTCTATTTCCTTTGCCAGATTGGGGAAGTTCTCCTTCATTATTTTTTCAAATAAGTTTTCAATTTCTTGCTATTCCTCTTCTCCTTTTGGTACCCCTGTTATTTGGATAATTGAAAATTTAGAGTTGTCCCAGAGGTTCCTAAGCCTCTCCTCATGTTTTTGAATTCTTGTTTTTTCATTCTTTTCTGACTGAATGTTTATTTCTTCCTTCCTTCTGTTCCTGTTCTAGTTGTTTCCTTAGTTGTTTTGTTTGTTATTTAGGTTCAGTTGTTGATAGTTGTGAGTTTGTTTTTATTTCACTGCTCACAGTTTTTGATCTTCTTTTTCTTAGATAAGTCCCTTTAACATTTCATATAATAAGTACTTGGTGATGATGAACTCTTTTAACTTTACCTTATCTGAGAAACACTTTATCTGCCCTTCCATTCTAAATAAGAGCTTTGCTGGGTAGAGTAATCTTGGATGTAGGTCCTTGCCTTTCATGACTTGGGATATTCTTTCCAACCCCTTCTTGCCTGCAAGGTTGCTTTTGAGAAATCAGCTGGTAGTCTATGGGAATTCCTTTGTAGGTAACTGTCTCCTTTTTTCTCGCTGCTTTTAAGATTCTCTCCTTATCTTTAACCTTGGGTAATGTAATTATGATGTGCCTTGTGTGCTTCCTTAGGTCCAATGGTCTACCCTTGTTGGGTGCTTCTTTGGGACACTCTGAGCTTCCTGGACTTCCTGAAGTCTATTTCCTTTGCCAAATTGGGGAAGTTCTCCTTCATTAGTTTTTCAAATAAGTTTTCAATTTCTTGCTATTCCTCTTCTCCTTTTGGCACCCCTGTTATTTGAATAATTGAAAATTTAGAGTTGTCCCAGAGGTTCCTAAGCCTCTCCTCATGTTTTTGAATTCTTGTTTTTTCATTCTTTTCTGACTGAATGTTTATTTCTTCCTTTCATTGTAAATTATTGATTTGAGTCCCGGCTTCCTTCCCTTCACTGTTGCTTCCCTATATATTTTTCTTTATTTTACTTTGCATAACCTTTACTTTTTCCTCTATTTTGACATCATACTCAACCATTTCTGTGAGCATCCTGATTACTAGTGTTTTAAGCTCTGCATCTGATAGGTTGACTATCTCTTCATTGCTTAGTTCTATTTTTTGAATTTGAACTGTTCTTTCATTTGGGCCATATTTTTTTGTCTTGGCACACCTATTACATTGTAAGGGGCAGAGCCTTAGGTATTCGTCAGGGTGGGACAAACTAGGGTCACTGCATTTTGGCACTGTATGTGGGGGAGGCATCAGAGAGGGAACAATGCTGTTTGTTCAGCTCTCATTGGGCTTTTAGTCACTCCCTCCACTCCCCACAAGCAAATTGGGCCCTTCTGGTGCTGATTCCCGAGTGGTGGATTTGTGTACATTCTAGGACCCTGTGGGTCTCTCCAACTAACTCTCCTATGAGGCTGGGAGTATCTTGTACCACCACAACCCCCATAGATTTTTACAGCCAGAGATTTTGAGGCTTTATTTCTTCATGCTGGAACCCTGGGCTGTGGGGTCTATTGTGCTCCCCAGTGTTTCTCCTGATTTATCCACTCGCAAATGTGGGACAGCTTGGTCCTCCAGCTACCACCTTGCTGTGAGTCCTATCCACCCAGCTGCCCATCTCTGCCCCTCCTACCGGTCTGAATGAATGTTTCTTCTTTAACTTCTTGATTGTCGGATTTCCATACAGTTCAATTTTCTGGCAGTTTTGGTTATTTTTTGCTTTTAAATTTGTTGTCGTTGTCCTTCTTTTGGCGGTACGAGGAGGCAAAGTGTATCTACCTACACTTCCTTCTTGGCCAGAAGTCCTATGTTGTTGTTATAAGCCTTTATATTTAGGATCATTTTTATCAAGAAATAGATAAGTGGAATAGATTTGGGGATTTGGTATCAGGAAGTGCTCCTGGAGGATGCCGCTGTTAACACAAAACCTAAAACCTGTAGCAATTGCTTTGTAATCTCAAACAGAGCGCTAACGAAAGCCTAACTCCTTGAAGAGACTGTAAATAAAGAAAGAGCTCTTCTTCAAGGCCTCTAAGGCATTAACAAAATCCATCCAACAATGCTCTCCATTCTTTTAATTACATCTGTCTCAATACCATTTGAGTACTAGAGATACAGCATATGTTAGCATTTTGTCTGTTACCTGCACTCGTTCCAATGTGCCTTTGATGGGAGTATTAGTCACTGTAGTGCCCCAGCAAGCTAGGAGCTGACCTCCTTCCCACACAGCCCCAGGAAGTGGTTGCTATTTGCCGGGTAATCCAGTTTCAAACTCCTATCCCGAGGGGTTATTTTCTGGAACCTCTACCCATTTCAACTCTTAAATTAGGTTTTCATGAAAGCAGAGCCCAAGACAATGACTCAGTGCAGGTTGTTTGTTTAGGAGATAATCCCAGGAACCAGAAGTGAGAGTGGAGAGAATGAGACAGGAAAGGAAGAAAAGCCAACAACTGGTATATTATTTTGCAGGCTGTTGCTGAGCACAATCGGTACTTAATTCCCCTTGCGCATTCTGAAAGAATCTTGTAGACTATTTAGAATCATTTTGCTAAAGAATATGAGGCTAGTCTGTTTACATAAAAAGTACTGTACAACACTGTCTGAAGGTCGTGCCCTTGGTTGTTAACACTTTTGCGTCTACTAAGCATCTCCTGATGGACTTCCAAGACTTCAGAAAAAGCCCTGAGGCAGAAAAGCAGAGAGATGTCATATTTGGGGAGAGGCACTGACAACATGCATGGAATTATTTGCCTCAGCTGAACTGCAATAAGACGGACTGAGTGGGATGTGGCTTTGGGTATCACAGACACCTGTTACACCTACATTTATAATTGAAGGATATGCTATGTTTTTCTTGGATAGGATGGAATTCATTTTTCATCCAGGCTAACAGTCCTTTTGGCAACCCACTGTTACTGGACAGGGGCCTGACCCTGAGTGAGTCTGCCTAGGGCCAGCTGTAGTGTGTGGGTTCGTGACTACGTGTAGGAAAGATTTCACAACACGAGTCCAGGTGACTATGAGGATCCATTTATTAAAACTGGGGCAGTGAAACAAGGAAGGGCTTAGCACAGAAGAGGAAAGAGGAGAACCTAGGCTGGGCTGCCAGAGCTCACTGGGAAGTCAGAGAAAAGGGGGCTTTGGGGACAGGTTCGGTGGATTAGCCTGGGCCAAGCTGCCCATTGCCTTAGAGTTTAGGAGACATGGCTGTGAAGAGAGAAGTGGGGGAAGACTAAAGGAATGGTGAGGGCTACTCCTCAGAAGGAGAGCATGTGCACTGGGCTGTTTGTCTTGAGACTCTCACCTCTTTCTTGCAGGCGAGAATCTTAGGGAAGGTATAAGGGGAGGGTTTCAGTAGAATATTCATCAGTTCTCCAGCTGCGATTGCTCAGTGATAGGGCAGAGGGATTTTCAGTCATTGCAGTTGGTTCTGGCCATTGCCCACATGGTTTTGCTGCTTTTCTGGGCCTGGAGCTGAAATATAACTGCAGCCTCCATGTTATATCTTAGTGTTATCGTTAGGGAGGAAAGGCGAGGGAGAAAAGGTTATCCTGGGGGTGAGATCCTTGTTTTTCCAGTTCTGCCCCCTGCCAGGCACTGGGGGCCTTCTGGCCTGGTGACCACCTATCTGCACCTGGCTGTAGATGACTCAGCCACTGTGTCCAGCTACCTTCTCAGTTTCCGTATTCCACTGCCAGGGAACTTTCCCAGCGTCTAACTGTCCCGTCTCACCATGAGCCCCTTGTTAGAACAACAGCAGCACTAACCCGGTCCTAGTCCAGTAAATCTGTATCCTCTTCTCAGGCATAAGGAAACCTCACTCTCCAATTCCATTGAGGTTCGATGGCTGTATGACTGAGTTTGAGACAGTGGCTAGGGGACAGAGGTAAAGTACACAACTTTCAGCTTTGGCCCCTAACATTACCCCACTCTTTGCTCATCAGCCAAGAGAGAACTCAGAAGAAAGATGATGGGAGTCATGCAATGGAAAGAACTTGAATCCTTGAATCGTCACTTGGAAGAGAGCGGCCCAGGCCAGTCCTATCAGACGGAAACTTGAATGAGAAATAAGCAGGGGTGTGTGTGTGTGTGTGTGTGTGTGTGTGTGTGTGTGTGTGTGTGTGTGTGTGTTTGGGGTTGCTTATTTTAGCAGTTGGTGTTAATTTCTTACATGACACCTGTACTTCTGGATTTGCAGTACACTAGGGTCCTTGAAGAAAGTATTAGTTATCGCCCCTTTATGTTATAGGCAGACATGCAGTGATATTGTGATTAGAAGGCTCATGTTTGTGGTTTGCTTGTGTCCTTTTGGGGACCTGGGAAGAGGTGAGCTCAGAGCAGAGGCATCATTAGTTTTAGATAACCGACTGCTGTATTCATGGTTAGAGAGCATTGCCCATTGCTATCTTACACTTGCGGAACACAGCGTGAGGGAGAAATTGTTTTTTCACAATCCCAAGATAATAAGCACAAGAGAAAGAAGAACCAGCATGTAAAACTGCCTGCTTTCTCCTTTATCATGAGGGGACAAGAAAATATCCAGGATACATTGACTATGAATCAGTGAAAGACAGCAGATAATCACTTGGATTTTAGATGAGGAAAAAAGAAGCTTGCCTAGTGTGTACCAATAAGCCTTAACGGTTTCAGACGAGCATAAGGATAGTATCTGTTCTGTGTCAGACAGACTGTGACAAAGAAGTAAGAATACTCCCTCTTGTGGTTCCTAAGAAAAATAACCTCAGCTCTGATTGCATATTGAGAAAATGAAAATTCTGGAAAATAGGAAATCTTTAGGGTAACTTCAGGGGATAATTAGAACCTACCCTTTTCTCTCTGACTTGCCTCTATGAAGCTAAGTGACCACTGCAGGCCACGTGGGTGTGGATCTTCTTGAGAGCACTGGCGAGCGTGCCCTGCTAGCCTTCGGGAGGGACCGAGCACACGACAGACGAAAGGACTCTTGACCCTCAACTGGAAGAACCGCTTTCCACTTAGATATTTTTTTTCCCCAGAAAGGTTAAAGAAATGGTACCTGTCACTAAACGTCTTTTTTCTTTAACTTGCATCTGGTTCCCGAATGTGGCCGTTTGTTCCCTCCTGGGGAAGCTTTGATTCAAGAGGAGTGAATTCAGTGTGAGGACATGTCTCCTCCAAAACACATCTCTCGTTATCTCTCGTTATTTTGTGGGGCGGGTGTAAATGTGCTTCTCAGATATATGTTTTTCCCCGTCTGTTTGGATGGACTCTTATTTAGCAGCTTTGTTTTCCTCAGGAGATAAATGGATGCACAATGCTAGAAATAGGAAATTTACTCATTTCTTAAGATGTAAAATAGGGATGGCCTCCCAATTGGAAAACAGCATATATCCCATATCAGTAGTGGTTTGATGTGAAATTATCATTTGCTTTCTCATAATCTATGCCCCCTGTCTTTTGCTGCTCATGTTTCACCTTGAGAAATGGTATCTTCCAGTTCCGAGGAGGGTTGACATCAGTGCAGAAAACCAGTATCTGTTTATCTCTCTGCTGGTGTTCCAGTTAGGTGGTGCACGCGGCTCTGGTTTGCTCAGAGAAGTCCTGGTTTACACTGCTGTCCCTGTGCCCCATTTGGTTTAGGATTTATTCCTTTTTCGTTTTTTTCCCCCAGTGGAAAATTTTAACAATTTCAATCTCATTAGTCTTGCAGTGTAACTTTAAGAACACTGGAGGCAATTTTAAATTTTTAAAGATTTAAGTATTACATTAAATAGTACATTCTTTAGAAAAATAATTGTGACATGACATTGGAAGCAAAGAAACTGGTTGGAGTACATGAATTGTAGGGGAGAAAGAAACTGCCTTGGACTGAATGAGACACTTCACTTTTACTTACGTTCTGTTGGAGAGACAGGCCACATGGCCCACGAGATGCCCAGCTGCTGGGAGGTGTAGTCTAGCCGTTGGCCCAGAAATGAGAAATTGGTTTAGGAAACCTCTACTCAGTCTCTGTCACAAAAATTTCTTATGGCCACCCAGTCAAAAAGGGGCAGAATTAAGCATCAAACTTGAGCCTACTTGACTTCAAATCTCAGCATTTGCCATTGTAGAGGCCCAGAATGAGTCATCCCAACATTTTTCTGTGGGGTAGGTGGATTATTTTGAGCTAAAGGCAACTAAGACCCTTCGGGCTGAAGAGAAACTCTGCCCCCTGACCCTGTTAACTATGTAGAAGAACTTAAATTGGGGACTTGTTGTAATAACAGATGATCAGAGATCACATTTTTGACCTGTCTATATGGTAGGTAGGACAACTATTAATTACTGAACATACGCTTTTCTTATCCCTCCTGTCCACCCCTCTGAAGCTCTGAGGTGCTTCATCCTCAGCTCAGAATGTCGCATGCACCTCATTTCAACTCTCCATCCCCGAATCTCTCAGGTTTGTGGGGCCGGACTCACTCAGGTATCTGGGGTTTCTACATGTACATACGTAATTGAATTTGGTTATTTTCTCTTGTTAATCTTTTCATGTGGACTTAATTATTAGACTAGTTGAAAGAACTTTGAGCTAAAGGGTAGTTTCTTCCTCCACCACACCATCACATCCAAAATCTCTCTATAGTTTCCAGAAATCACACTTTATAGCAAGATGTATATCTTTATTTATGGTCAACAGAGGCCAAGATTTAAGTGATTGAGGTTATTTCTCATTTTACCTGAGTCATAATACTAGCATATGTTATTTGGAAACCATGACTAAGCATAATTATGGAAAGGATTTATATATATAAAGAATTTATATATATTTATATACTTGCCTGCCAATTTAGATTTGATTTGAATTTCCTTGTTGTAAAAGTCCATTTTTTACCTTAATTATACACAGACAGAAAATAGCCTTTCCTTTTCACTATGTATCCATCTATTTTATTTTATTTTTTGACTTGAGACATGGAGTTAGAAATAAAATACAGGAGATTTTATTTATATATTTTTTTTGGCTTGAGCATAAACACATAACCTTGTTCTTGCACAGAACTTTTCATTAATTTTTGGGGTGAGCATACTATACACATAAATGATCTTGAGACTCATAAAAGGAAAATAAAATTCTGAAATTACATTACCTGTTGTCTTTGCTGGTTTAGTTTACCAACTGTTGACTGGTTGGTTTAATAGAACAGTTCCATAAAAAAAAATTGGCCACTTGACCACTGGGGTTTTGGCTACAAGTCAAATAATAGTGAAAATTTTTGATGCTGTTCACAATGATCCATCTTCCTGGACAACTAAGGCTTTCACAACAAATCGACCAATCCACTTTTCTATTTTCCCTTTTTTTTTTCCCCGTAGAAGTAAAGGCCCATAACAGCTTTTTTTTTTTTTTTTGGTCAGACAGACAATGAAGAGAATTTTGTGGATCTTAGGCTTTGAAAATAAAAATATAACAGGACACATATTACATAACTTGCAAAGGACTAGTCTATCCTGCTTTTTGGAGTAACATTGTGCCAAGGATGATCTTCCCTGACACCTGTTTACAAGCAAAGTTGGAAAAATCAAAGATTGGCTGGTGGCCTTTCACTCTTTCCCTTACTTTTCTGTCTGCCTCCCTTACCGTTCAGTCGGGGTTCACAGTAGGGCAGTCTGCGTGTTTAGAGCAAACTGGATAGAAAAAGTGAACAGAGAGGACACGATCATTCCTTCCCATAATGCTAACTCTGTTCTTGGTTTGATTGTCATTCTCTACTGTGTTCTTAGAAAATGAGGCCTACTTTTTTACTGGATTCTGGCCTTCTTGCAGGAATAACCTTATTTCTTTCTTTACTTATCTTTCCTGGAAATATGTTCGATTAATTGTTAGTTTGCTCTCAGCCCTTCCAAGCACAAAGACTCTGAGGCTTACCCTTTGAAGAAGCATCTGAACTAGGGAATCATAAATCCCCGTTTGTCTCAAACTGCAAGTCACACATTTAGCTGCTCAACAAGAAACATAGTCTCTCTGTTCCACAGAGAGCAGCAGCTCAGGGTACCCAACGTCCTGATGGGCACAGAGCTCAGAGATTCCACGTCAATAATAAGTAAATGAAGCAGCAGAACTGGCTGTGGACGCAACTAGAATTCAGACATGTCTGGACAGGCCTGATGTACTGGTAAGGCCATGTCCACAATAGACTTGCTGTTCTGATGGACTAAGGAGATTTTTGAGAAAACATTTGTCTTAAGAGAGTATTTTGATCCTGTAAACAAAGCCTTAGCTGTTTAGTTGGATGGATGATTCTGAATGGCATCAAAAAGTTTCACTTTCAGCCCTACCGATGTGGCTCAGTTGGTTGGGTGTTGTCTGACAGAGTGAAAGGTCACTGGTTCAATTCCCGTTTAAGGCGAATACCCAGGTTGTGGGTTCAGTCCCACAGTTGGAGCACACTATTAGAGAAGCAACTGTTTTCTCCCTCTCTCTCTCCCTCTGCCTCTCTCTAAAAACTAAACAAATATATTTTTAAATAAATTTTAAATATTTTTAAATTCAGGTTTAAACACTGTGGAGAGCAATAGGCTTGTAGTTAAAAAAACCTGATTTTTCTAAAAACCCAAATATAGATGCACAAACCGTGCTGCATTGGAACTCTGTAAACCAGGGGGCGGCAGAGGTGAGAGCTCTGCCCCTGTGGTAACTGTGATAGACAGGATTCTAAAAATGCCCCCCCTCAACCCTTATCCACACCCTCAAGATTTCTCACCCATGACTACTTAGTCAAGCATTATTGTAGCTACTTCTTGGAAGGGGTTTTGCAGATAGGATTGAAGTCCCAAGTCAGTTGAACTTAAAGTAGGGAGATTGTCCAGGTGGGCCTGCTTGTATGAGGTGAGCCCTCTTAAGGCAGAGACTTTCTGTAGATAGGAGCAGAAGAGGAAGCCCGAGATTCAAAGCACAAGGGGGGGCGGTATTGACGCGTCATTGCCGAACTGAAGAGGGAGAAGGCCTTGTGCCAGGGAATCTAAGTGGCCCCTTGTTGACTGCTAACAAAGGAACTTGGCCCTCAGTCCATATTTGGCCAATGACCTGAATGAGTTTGGAAGCAGATTCTTTCCTGGGGCTTCCAGATAAAAGCCCAGCCCAGGGTACACCTTGTTTTCAGCCTGCGAGACCCTGAGTAGAGAACCCGGTTGAGCCACGCCAGATTTGGGAGCTAGAGATGTTTGAGATGAATAATTTGCATTGTTTTAAGTCACTGACTCTTTGGTAGTTTGCTGTGCAGCGACAGAAAACTAATGCAGTGACAGCATATGATGCGGCTCGTGTTTCACGGGACCGGCCTCTGCGGTGGGAGGCCCAACGTCCGTAGACCTGGTGGGACGCAAGGCAGGCCCGTGGGAAATGGGGGAGCACGGAGGACTTGGTGAGTGCTTGTGGGACGTCCTGTAGGAGCTCCCAGAAATTTTCCTGGGTGGGGAAACAACCAGTAAAATTGGGATTGTTAATACGAGCCACTGGAACCTATGTGCTAATGAAGTCCAGGAAAATCGTTTGTAAAATCCCCATGAAGTCTGGGTATGTTCAGTCTCCCAGCACACACTTCATTTACCAAAATGGATACAGTCGTTTCTGGTTCTGTTTTCTGATTTACTCTCCCCATTCCTAAATTTTCTTGCTTTTCTTGGGCCCTGATCTCTTATAGTGCATGACAAGAGATGGACTTAGTAAATATATCCTTGGATAATAAAAACAAAAAATATTTTGTTTTATTATTATATTTTTATTAAGTCTTTGCTACTGAAATAAAATAGCAACTCATTCTTGAGAGATAGGTAATCTTTTCCAGTATAATTAGGTGTCTTTGTCAAAAAGTTAAAAAAAAATGAAAGTAAACATTTTTTATTGTTTTTTTTTTTGGGTAACTCCAAAAAGCAGGACAGATCGCTACTAATACTACTGCTGCAAAGGAAGCTTGGTCAAAATAGAGAGTGTGGACTTTTCATTTTCAAAGCTAAGATGAAGATTAGTATTAGATATGTAGTATAATCATATTGTAATTTTATAAGGATTTTATTTGGAGACAATTATCTACAGATAGCTTGCATTTCTGCATATCTTCTGAGCAGATACACTGAAAGCTTCTGTTCTAAAATATATTTTCAAGTATATTTGTATGGCAAACAGCTTTGGAAGGTAAAGATAGCATCTCTCTCTGAGGCAAAGAGCAGATTTATTTGCCATCCAGGATTACAAAGATAATGTCTCTTTCTGGAGCAAAGTTTGGGCAGATTTGCTGGCAGTCTTCTTTTATAAGCTCTGTGTTTCCTAAGATCAGGGCATTTCAGCTGTGATACAAATTCTGGGTGCATCAGGTGATGAATTTGTCTTCATTTACCTGAGACTTTCCTGATGATAGCATAAAGTCCTGAATACCAGGAACCCTTCTGTTTTGGGCACATCAGGGAGTTGGTCATCCCAGTGAGCTGCATGCGCTTGAGATGCTCCATGTCACCCCTGTGAAGTTTAGCAGACAGAGAACCATCATGAACTTGAAGTTCATGCTGCCACCGTATTGGGATAAAGTCCTTTGATTCTGAGTCAGGAATCTTTGACAGGCACTGTTAAAACTGTGGTAGGTGGATTTGCTAGATACCCAGTCAGTAAAATATCAGACCCTTCACAGTTCTTAACAAATATGTGTCTCATAATTGCTGGAATTGTAGTTGGAAAAAAAGTCTATTAGAGATTGGGGAAATGAAATAAGCCCATAAACTTCCTCTCAAGTTTTCCAAAAAAGCCGTTTTATGAAATGAGTAATTCAAAAGCACATCAGCCTATGAATGTGATTTTGTAAGAATTTGTGTTATTTCTTTTCCTTTGCAATTTTTTTCTGTTACTCATAGGTTATTTAGAAGTGTATTTCTTTATTTCCAAACACTTAGGATTTTTTCTAGTTATCTTTATGTCACTATTGTTTAGTTTAATTTTACTCTGGTCAGGGAACCTACTCTATCATTTCAACTTTGAAATGTTTAAAGATTTGGTTTGGTGTATTTTGGCAAATGTCTAAGTGCCTTTGAAAAATATTGTACTTTGCAGTTGTTGGTTGTAGGGTTGTCGATTAGGTTAAGGTGGCTAATTGCATTATATAAATCTTCTATATTCTGCCTGATCTTTTGTCTGCTTATTCTGTTAGTAATTGTAACATTCCCCAAAATGATTGTGGGTTTGTCTGTTTTGCCTTGGTATGTTAGGTGACACAGGTTTAGGAATGTCTTCTCTTCCTATTTAATGGACTCCCTTACTGTTGTGAAATGTCATCCTATCGTCTAGTAATACAGGACTACCTCAAAGATGTTGCACGCTCGGTTCCAGGCCATTGAACTAAAATTAATGTCGCAATAAAGTGAGTCACATGATTTTTTTGGTTTCCTAGTGTGTATAAAATTATGTTTATATTGTACTGTAGTCTGTTAAGTGAGCAATAGCATGGTGTCTAAAAAAAGGGTACCTCCCTTAACTAAAAGATAACTTACTGCTAAAAAGTGCTAATCACCATCTAAGCCTTCAGGGAGGAATCTTTTAGGTGGTAGGATGTGTGGCCTCAGTCGAAAATGGGACAAATTTTCAATTTGTAAAAAACACAACATCTAAGATGTGTAATAAAGTGAAGAGCAGTAAAATGAAGTACGCCTGCACATCAAGCTACTTTGCTTGGCATTAATTAAGCTACACTAGCTTTTGTTTAGATTTTGCATGGTATAATTTTTTGTATTACTTTTATTTTTTAATTTTTCTGTGTCCTTATATTTAATGTATGCCTCTTATAAATAGCATATAGCTGGATCTTGTTTGTTTTGTGTTTTTAAAGATCCAGTCTTTGCCTTTTCGTTGAAGTCTGGTCCACGTACATATAACTACTGACAGAGCTGATGTAACAGACTCAATGTGTGTGTCCCCAAAATTCCTATGTTGAAGCCCAACCCCCAGTGTGGTGCTATTTGAGAGGTGACTAGAACTAGATGAGGTCCTGACCGTGGAGCCCTCTGCAGTGGGATCAGTGCCCTGAGGAGGGGAGCTTCCTTCCCCTCTGCTCTCTGCCCTGCAGTGATGCAGTAAGAAGTCGCTGTTCTGCAACATGGTGAAGGGCGCTCACCAGAACTCGGCCGTGCTAACACTCTGATCTTGGACTTCCAGCCTCTAGACTGTAAGAAATAAATTCCTGTTGTTTATAAGCCATCCAGTTTAAGGTACTTTGTTATAGCAGCCCAAACTAACTGAAACAGTTGGGTTTATGTCCACCAACAAATCATTTGTTTCCCTCTGTTCTTTGGTCTTTTGGGTTTTTTTCCTTGAATTATTTTATTTTTATTTTTAAAAATATTTTATTTATTTAATTTTATAGAGGGAAGGGATGGAGAAAGAGAGGGAGAGAAACATCAATGTGTGGTTGCCCCTCACGGGCCCCCCACTGGGGACCTGGCCGGCAACCCAGGCATGTGCCCTGACTGGGAATTGAACCGGCAACCCTTTGGTTGGCAGCCCACGCTCAATCCACTGAGCCACAAATGCCAGGGTTCTTGAATTATTTTAGATTAACCAGGTGCTGTTTATTCCATTTTCTCTCTGCAAGATTTTTAGTTATATATTTTAAAATTGTCTTTGGGTGTTTTCCATGTCAATATAATGTATATTCATGCCTTGTTGTCTGCTTTAAGGTGGTAACTTTACCAGTTACTGTCCAATGTAAGAACACTTCAACAGCTTAATTCCATTTACCTACCTGCCACTGTATGGGCTAGTGTTACTGTGTATATTAACACCATGAGACATGAACATGAGCTGAGGGGAATCTGCAGGTTTTTGGATCTTTTTCTCAATTCCTTTCCTGTCTGGAACTTTGATGCTGAATCCCAAGCTGCTTTGGCAGTTCGTGAGCTCGGGCCTCTTTCCCCTCAGTCCTCTGAGACTAACCCTTTCTGTCTGAGCTCTACTCCCTGCATCGCAATTTGAAAAATGCCCTCAGAAAAAAAGCCATGGCACGAATGTTGAGCTCACCATGTGAGCTACCCTGCTCTGAGGGACTCAGAGAGTCCTGCATGTCCCGGTTTCTGGCCAATGCCATCAAACAGTGGATTTATGTAAGTCATCTAGGTTTTATTGTTGTTTTTGGCAGAAGGGTTAGTTCAATACCAGGTTCTTTATCATGCATGGCTGAGACTGGAAATCCCTTAGAACACTTTTATAAGCAGAAATTTCTCCTTGTGTAATAACTGATACACCAGTGGTAGTGTTCATGCAAATACATGATCATTTCCCTTTATTTGTTTTGAAAAAATGAAATGATTCCCTGGAATCCTCCGATGTTGAAGAATTATTATATTTTGATATAATCATGACCTCATGGATTTAGATATATTTGTGGTGATCAATCCATTATAGATATTATTCATAGTGATGCCCAAATTTTCCCAGTTTTGACCATTGGGAGCCTCTTTAAGTTAGCTCCTGAGTTCTTTTGACAAGACCCTGGTGATCTTTGAGGGCTTCCTTGTTATATGTATGGCAAGCTATTCCAGGAGCGCCTTGTATATTTTTCCCTCCTGGAGGTAAGGAACCCACGAGACGACCATCAAGGATAAGTTGTGTTCTCCGGGCATTCACTGTCAAGTTTCAGTTAAAGCAAGAAGGTGAAGAAGCTAACCAGAGGATAAGTTGAGGATAGAGGTGGTGCTGCTGCTGACAATCCATGATTTCTGGAGGACACAGAGAAAGATGGTTAGAGGTAGGGAAAGATCAGCGGTTGGGGAAACCCAGGAAGTGAAAGGAGGAGAGGACATGGAGAATGGAAGCCTGTGAATACCGATATGTGTTGTCTGTTCTGTTAAGCCACTTAATAAATGTGTGCTTATTTTTTGACCTGAAAAACTTTACTATATTAAAAATCACCATCAGACAAGTCTCTCGTCATCGGTAGTTGCATAGGCTCAAGTACAGGACTTGATTGCTTGAGAATATTTGTTGGCCGTGCCTTTGTTTTGATCAAAGACTGATCTTCCTGGAAAATATTTTTCTACAGAGCTCAGTATATGTGAATATTTCCTCCTTTTCATTATCCTCGTAAAGTGATTCCTTCTGAATAGTGGGAAGAATTGTCGACACTTGTGATCAAATAAGGGACTCTTATCAACACTAACCTCACAGGATGATCTGATCATAAATTTATAATCGGGCAGGTTGTGGGGTATAGTCACAGCCCAGGCCTGAAAGGCTTGTCTTTGCCATAAGCAAGCCCTGCCCGTGTTCACACACCTTTAAAATGCCAGGAGTGATTCTTTTTCAGACCCCTCCTAGGTGTAACCGCCCTCAAGGGAATGCATGATCTTGTTAACCAGCCTGTAATCCAATCACAAACGTTTTCCTGCCTCGTCTTCTCCCACCTTTCTGTGCTCTTCCTTATGTTGCCTCCTTAATTTTAAATTCCTAAAAGAAGCTTTGAAACCGTCATTCTCTGGAGAATCTGAGATCTAGTTTCCGGGCAATTGTTATCAGTTGGTGCTCAGATGAACTCTTATAAAAATTCCCTAGAGGTTTGGATGTTTCTTATGTCCATAGTGTGTAAGCTATTGATTTATGTTTTCTTGTCAAGTTGGTGGATTTTAGAGAAATTCCAGGGATAGACAATATGCTATTTGAAATGTTATCTTCCCAGGCAGAAATCTCCTGGAACAGTAAAGCCATGCTAATGACGTCACCGACAGTACGCTGTGTGTGCGTGTTCCGTGGTCTTGATGCTCACTGCCGTAGATGAGACAATAATTCTGATCTCCAAAATTTCATTATGTCTAGTGACAGAGAAAAGTAAGCTGTAGAAAATATTTAGGATAAATAATAAGTGCTTTAAGAAGGTATGCTTGAGCCCTGGCTGGTGTAGCTCAGTGGATTGAACATGGGCTGGGAACCAGAGGGTCCCAGTTCGATTCCCAGTCAGGGCTCATGCCTGGGTTGCGGGCCGGGTGCCCAGTGAGGGCCACGTGAGAGGCAACCATACATTGCTGTTTCTCTTCCTCTCTGTCTCCTTCCCTTTCCCTCTCTCTAAAAATAAATAAATAAAATCTTTAAAAAAACAAAAAAACAAAAGAAAGAAAGAAAAGAAGGTATGCTTGAGCAGCAGGGAGCACCAGAGGCTTCGCTGAAGAAATGATCCTCAAGCCTTCTGGTTGGAGCTCACCCACAGTGCAGGGCCTATATCTTAGGCCCTTTTTGCCATGAAATGGAGTTCGTACTTTATTCTATACCAGAAAGAGAAAGTAACCATTTGTTGAAATTAGGTATAGGCAAGAAATTTGGTGAGTAGAATATAACCAAAACATTTTAAATAACTAGGTATGAAAGATTAGGAAAAAGGACAGGTGAGGTGTGCTTCCCAGGTCTCTGGTTTGATAACTAGCTGCATAATTAGAGTGAAATAGGAGTGGAGTGGAAATGAGCAGGCATTGGGGAATGTCACTATGATGAATTTGATATTTATATATCTCTGTTAACATGTTTATTTATAATTGTGTGTGAGTGTATCTCTCATGGTATTTTTTAACCTTATATATCTCTTAGGATAACCTCTCTACTTTTCACAGATAATGACATGTATCCCCATGCTTTTAGTAGGAAACATTTATCTTGTCTCGCTGCCCTTTCAAATGTTTACTTATTCTGCAAGCTTTCGTGTTTTCTTGAATAATGGTATGTACCCAGTGGATATGTTTATAATGAAAAGTCACACATAAGGCTTTTTCTCATAGAGATAATATTAGTTGCTTCAAGAAAATGTCATCACACAAATGTAGACCGGATTGAAAGTTAGCAGGGTGTGCCTTGCTGATTATAGCCATAAGAGGTTCAGTACTTGTCACCCGATTTAGACTTCAAGGGGAGTTGACTGAAAATCCTTGAGGAATACACTGGCAGCATGCAGGCAGGCAGACAGACAGACAGGAGAAAGGCAGATAGACAGTGTCAGAATGGAAAAGTTTGGGAGACTGCTCTCTGGCACAGTTCTGGCTTCCAGGAGACTGCCAGATTAACTGACTTTTTAATCACCTTGTTACTTATTTCATGTGTAATTTTAAAATGGAAATGTTCACAGCTTAGTAAGCACAAATGTTGAGAGACACATGGATTTGAATTATTTCATTTAACCAAGTCCCCTGTCTTGGTAGGAAGTAGAACAGTGTTATGAAGAGTCGTGAAGCATTATCACAGTGTCTCTCATTTCTGTCTTTCTGCCTCAGGTTAAGTCCTCATTACATCACTTCTGACCTATTGAAATCACATCCCTGTTTCTAGGCTTCCTTCAGTGAGATCCATTTCAAACTCTGCTAGAAAGAACTTTAGATGCCATTCAACCAGCCTTAACAATAGGCATGTTGTTACGTTAATTAAACAAGGAGGCCATAAGACTGAGGTAGCTCTAATAGCCGGTGGTGGCCTGTGTAAGCACCCAAATCTAAGCCTGTAATAGCCTCAAGGTTATGAAATCAAATGCTAAGGATGGCCAGTCACAAACAGCCCCCTAGGCTTTAAGCTACAGCTAATCCAGTAGTTTCCATTCTTTGCTTCCACCCTCTATGTAAGTCTTCCCAGGCCCCCATCAGCAGAGTGCTCTTAAGTACTTCCAGGTTAATGCTACCTGTTTCCAGTTGATACCTGTTCAATAAGCTCTTAAATTTTTAAGTATAACTCACTATTTTTTAACAACATTTTTGGGGTCAGTTTGTACTTTGATCAGACATCTATCTTTTGTTTTTAACTTTAATATGGGATAATGTTCTTGAAATTTGTTTCCAAAAGGCTTGAATGAAGTTCAAATACCTTGGCATTTAAAGTTTTCCATGATCTGGTTGCAAATTTATTATCAGCCACTCTTCCCTCCACCCATCACAGACCCCTCCATGTTTCTTGCGCATGTCACTTCATTTCCCTATGGGGTGGCTGCCTATGACTAGAGTGTAGGCACCCCAAGGACCGATTTCCAGGAATTACAGCAATGGGAAGATTTTGAAATGAATGAATCACTCACAAATCATCCATTCATTTGCTTACCTCCTCCTCAATCTCTGCATGTCTAAATTCTGTGCTTACTTTACTGCTCATATCAGATAACGATTTTCCAAGATACTTTCCCAGATTCCGACACATAGAAAACTATGTATTCTGAATTCCCATATTTTATTTATTCCTCTTTTGTGATACTTATTTTTTTAATTCTTTACATAGTCTCTAGAATGGAGTCTATATTATACTTATTTTTGTATTTTTCCTAGACCTTAGACTCATGCTATTCTAGACTTAGCACATAGTATGCACTTAATGTTCTTTGATTAATGACCTTTACTAATTAATAATTAAAGTTAAAAAAGAACTAGGAAGTGATCATTGCACAGATTCTTAAATCCCTAGTATAGGTTTTATGCAAACATATATATGCATTTTTTTTATTTAAAAAATCAGTGGAAATAAAATTATAGCCAATTTTGCAATCATCATTTCAATGATTAACAACTATAATAATAATAATAATAATAATAGCCATGCTTTACTGAAAACTGACTCTGTGCCAGGAAATATAACCACTTTAAGTATATTATCATGGATCTCCAAAACTGCCCTGTGAGGGACCATATCTGTTTAAATAATGTGCAAATTTTGGCTGAGGCTGAGTTTTGTATTTGCCAAGTTTGTGAACTGAGGTCTAAAGGTTGAGCTGACTAACGCCAGCGCTCTACCCACCAGGGCACACCTTTGTCGCTCTCTGGGCTCAGAAATACTTCTGGTTGACTAAGTCAGATGTCTTGTGTGGCGCCCACAGCGGCCATAAAACACGACCAAGAAACCTGGGTATCTGCAGTGACAGGCCTTGGTGCCCCTCATGGGGATCAGATTACTGTATTGCTAACAAAGGAAAAAGGGACCCTTACTAAAACTTTCAAGTGAAGTCCCAGAGTTCAAGTTCACCCCGGTCACCCTTTTATATAATAATTGAAAATTACAATCCGGAACCCGGTGTTGAAGGGATTTGGGGGAGTATTCCTAACTGTGCTACCCAATTACAGTTTAAAGACCTGTACGCCAGTATTCCGAGGACCAGCAGGTCACAGGATTGCCTTCCTCGGAGCTGCCTCATTAACCTAACATCCCTTGCCTGCTTTATCTCCAGTCATCCCTGGGCATTGCTAATTGTAATGTCTCTAGGGTCGATGGAAGGTAAAACCACACAGGTGCGAAACAAATTAAGTGCAGCATTGCAGGTTTTATTTCACAGCATCAGCAGACTTTTGTCCTTATGATTTACTTTTTTGTTAAAAAATATATAGCATGGTTAAATTAGTGAAATTTTAATTTTGTAATCATGTAGTGGGTGTTCATCATGTTTCACCTGGGAATGGGAGAACATTACCTTTCTTTCCGTTCATGCCCCTCACTGACAGAACCAGGTAAGAAGGGGACCTTTCAGCTCTTTCATGACTCTTCCTGCTCTGCTGCTCTGTTCCTCTTCGTAAGGAGATTTTCTGCCTCTCCATTTTAGCTCTTCTTTTAGTACCTCCCAGTAATAATAATTACTGAATGGAAATTTTCTATTTTTTTGTATACTGATTTATATTGTACGTGTCCATGATCTTATTTTAGCCTACAAGTAACAATCTACAGAAGGTATTTTCATCTCCACTTTATAGATGACTATGTATAGATGACCTCATCCTTTTGCGTGTGAGAAAAATAACCTTGGCAGTCCCGCTGTCATCAGAGCCATCACTTCCAGACCGTATCGTTGTAGCAGAGGGCCAGCAGAGAGCAAGCTGAATTCAGGTTCCCGTTCCTCGTTTTCTCCTGTGCTCATCCATCAGTACGGCACTGAGTTAGTAGTGTGGCCTTTGACTAGGACAGCAAGAACACAAGTCTTAACTCTGACGCTTAGTAGCTGCAGGTTATTGGGCAAGTTGCTTGACTGATCTGAGCTTCAAGTTCCTTTTGAAAAAGATGAGGATTATGATGATATTTATACCTATTTCAGTGAAATAATAGTTAAAATCTTTTTAATTTCCAGGCCATGATTATTGTACTTACACTTATCTATTCCAACTAGGTATGTTTTTCCAGTATTCATTCATTCCTTCAACAAATATTTGTGTTCAAGACGTACTAAGCGTTGTGCAGTAAATCAGACAACACGTAGCCTTGTTCTCAGCGGAGTGTACGTAGCAGAATGCCCAAGTTCATTTGGATATCAGAATGTACACGAGAGAGTATCTGAGAACATTCCGGTGTTAAAAAGTCAGGATTTTGGTGAGGAGCTGAAGAGACGATGGACCACAGTAAGGGGAAAGGACCACCAGGCATATGCACTGCTGCCTTTAATCCAAGCCAAGAAAGTGTTTTAAGGTGGCGGCAGTGATCAATTGCATTAAATGCCTCTGAGAGTTAGAGAGAGCTGGAAAATGAAACTGTAATTTTGGCAAGATGGGTATCATCAGGGTCTTTGATAAGGGCAGCTTTAGTGAAAGGCAGGAGAACAGAAAATTACTACTTGGTACATGCACTTATAGATCATGATTGCTAGGATTCTTACGTTCTGAAAGAGACTATTCATCTTTTGATAAAGTGGTTGACTTGCTTAAATTGAGCATCTGTAGTACTGATATCGAGATACTTAGGCACCTTCTAGTGTTTACCATTACATCAAAATGCCTGGCAATACATCTTTGAACTAGCCTATTGATTACTGGCTTTTTTTTTAATACTTAACATTGAGTATTGCCTAATATTCAAGGACAAATCTATCTTATTAATATCCAGCATTTCATAATGTTTGAATAAAAAACAGAACTCCTGTTGGTCTAATAAGTTGTTTGGTATTTTGAATGTTTCCAGCTGTTTCAAGGAACTCATGTACCATCATTTTAAGACATCTTTTAATATGTGACATTTATTTTGATTTCTTGTAAAATAACCAACAGACCAGCACATGTGAGTAAACCACTAAGTGAATTGGTTTTTCTTACCTTAAATATTGAAGTGCATGATGACTTCTGGCATTTGATTTCTTGTTTGGGGAGAATGTTGACAGTTTGTTTTTAAAAATTGATTTTAGAGAGAAAGGAAGGGGAAGAGAGAGAGAGAGAGAAAGAGAGAAATATTGACTTGCTGTTCCAGACATTCAGGCACTCATTGGTTGATTCTTGTATGTGTCCTGACAGGGGATTGAACCTACAACCTTGGTGTATCAGGATGATACTCTAACTAACTGAGCTACCTGGCCAGGGCTAGAAGTTGAAAGATTTGAGAGATGGTGTGTGAATTTCCCTTTGAGCCTTACGGTCAGGGCTCAGGTATCTAACTTGCAAGGCGATCATCCTTCTGTTTGACACAAGACACAGGAACTCTCTCTGGGGGAGGTTGTAAATGATATTTCAGTCTAAATTGGTTTTTCAAATTACTAGAGTCAAAGATAGTACATTCAGAGAAATTGTGACACTTCTTTTAAAAAAGTTCAAAATTTTGCTTCTATTAAATAATTTCCAAAAATAATACGTAATAAAATCTGTGATTGCAATATGGGGAATACCTGGCATTTGACTGTAGTGATTTCTCTGTGTTATTCTAAGCACATAATATAAAAGAAATCTCATGTCTTAATTTTAGAAAACAAATTTAATGAAGATTTAGAGAACAGCCAGGATTGTTTTGCTTTGTTTTTAATTTAAGTGCAAGTATTTTGTAAGTGAATGAAGCAAGGATTTATTTTTCCATTAAAGCCTTGTCTTAAATCTTCTTTATTAATATATAGAGATAGAAAATTGGTTTTATTGGTTACAAAAAACAAATCTCTTCCACATTTGAATAGAAAAAAATGCTACTTGCTTATCATTTTGATTTGTAAAAAATGAGTCTCACCAAGATTTTTCCCTTTGTGAAAGGCTCTTAGATGAGAACAGTTTATAAAGCTAGTGGCTGTGTTAATCTGCTTTCCTAGCCAAGTGTGATAATAACAAGCTTTTCACTCAGAGTTGAGTTACCTGCCTCAGGTAGATGGACCATAAGCCATTTAGCCCATGGCTTCATTATGTGAAACAGAATATGTTGTTACTAGATTCACAATACCACTTACACAGAACCCTTATTTAGAGCATCTGTAAGTGCTTGCCTATCATTGAATATTTGCCATGAGTCCATAGGGTGAATGCTATGAAGCTATTTCCTTTGAATGAAAGCTATTCAGCCAACAGAGAAATCATAGCTATCATATTTAAAAGTATACGAGTAGACAGGAAAGGAACAAGGCCTCCAGTTCACACAATGTGCCGTTTCTTTATGTGGATTGCTTTGGGGAATAATATTTTTAAAAACATAGGTGGTATCTACAGAAGATAAAAGAGCAGACCCTTTGCTTCTCGCCGCTCACATGTGCTAAGACTCTCAGGAAGACTTTCCCTGGGCGCATGAATCAGTTTAATAATGACCGCTGCCAGTTGGTGGCTAGACATCAGACTGCCAGCCTCCTCGACAGTGTTGCCATCTGCTCTCCGGATGCACCGTGTGCTGCTGCTTGCACCACCTCATTAAGAACGGGGCCCTTGTGAGCCGTAGACACTGGCTTATTCAAGTGAGCCGGAGCAAGCTCCTCCCAAGCCGCACCAGCGGAGGCTGCATAAATCTCGTTTTGCTCGGAAATTGCTCTGTTCTGATCCTGCAGCCTGAGTTCGCTGTCTCTGGTCGTTTACGTGTTATTCTGTCAAGCCAGCTCCTTGGTTCAAAGGAGTATTAAAATACAAACATGCTTATTTCAAACATTTGTAAAAAAGATTTATTTCATGTTTTTTGGTAATACAGTTATACCTTGAAATGATATTTGTCACTGGCTTCCCAAACACAAATATTTTAGTAATTTAAGTGTATTATAACCCATTAGATTTTTGGGGGGTATTTTCTAGTTCTGAAATTTTTCAGTTTTGTAAATGTCTTACTGCCTAGTTTTTATTTCTTGGAAACTGATTTTCAAAGGTCTTCCTTATTCTTTTCCCTTTTTTTCTTTCACCAAATATCCAAAGACAACTGTGAAGGCAAAATATTTGCATTTGTCAGACAGAAATTATTTCATTTTTTACACCACTAAGCACACCTTAGAGATTTAAGCATTTTTAGAGGAAAAAAAATATTTGTGTAGATCAAATCATATTTAGAGTTTCTCTATTTACCTCAATAGATAATGAGTTCTGTAGTACTTTAAGAATTAGACCTCAAAAATTATATCTCAATATTGGGTTGGTTTCAAATTTCACAGGAATTCATAGGTTAGTGTTCAAGTCTCGGACCCCCGCCCCACTCCCCACACAAGTACATACCCGGTTCTCATACCTGCATCCAAATATGTGTTTCTAAAACCTTGGGCTTGTTAGGTACTCTGTGAAGAAAGGCTTTGGTGGGCAGATAGAATTGGGAAAAGAGACATCTCAGACTAGGTTCTCTGGGACTCTGAGATGTAATTTAACCTGCAAGGAGTTTATTAAGTAGAGCTCTTGGGACCAACACTTGATTAGGTAAAGGGAGAAGCCGATTGGTAATGCAGGTCCAACAAGCAGCTGTGGCCAATACCATGGAGAGCTCTGGAGCTGGAATAACCTTCAGAGTGGTCCTGAGATGGGCAGGAGAACAACTCTGTGTCTTGCAGGAACGGATCACTGGGTATGCAACCCCATGAAGAGGTGTGAGTAGGTGAGGCGGTTCTGTGCAGCTGAGGGAATCCCTGCAGAGGGCAGGGCTGCAGCTGCAGGGCACCTGCCGATAGCACTCTGGACAAATGAAGAGCAAGTCCTTCCTTGAAGGGGGTCTGGGCTGTACATTGCAATGCTGGGGCAGGGGCCGGATCAATTTCTCTCTCTTGGGGAGCTGCACTAGGCATTCACATAGGAATGGCTTTGAGAATCTGGTACTGAAGAAACATTGCAACTTTGTTTCTCTCCTAACCTCAATTCATACTCTATGGAACTAGTGTTCCACAGAACATAATTTGGTAAGTGTCTCCCTAATCTTACAGGGCCTTGCGATTTCTGTTAAAAGAACTGAATGCAGAGAGTTTGCTCCAAGTTCCTCTGCCCAGCACGTCCTGCTGGAAAACTTTGTTGTTGCTATGGGCTTGCAAGTCACACACTCGGAGGTGTGGGGAAATGGCTTTACTTTTCCAAAAGTGAACTTAATCGATGTCTTAAACTCTCATTCTGCTGGGCTGTGTGTGCACACTCCCGTATCCCCAAATCCTTAACTTTAGTCATTTTTTAGGTATACAGACATTATGTTTTAAAATGATTTAATACAACATTTTTCCCTCTTCTACTCAGGATTGCAGCAAAGCTCCAAGGGACTTAAATCATGTCATAGCCTTGGGGGATACATCTAATTCTTGATTGGCATCTGTCCACAGCTGGTATGAACTGACATGAACACTATCCTTTTCCGGTCTTTACCGAATCACCCTCCTTGCTGACATCCGATGAGATGTCTGCATTTCCCTCCAGTGCCTCTTCAATGAATTCGCACTGCATCCCAGGCTAAGAAGGTCTGTCAGCTCTTGAGATCATTTTCCAAATGTTTTCCATCACACCAGACAAACGCTAGCTGATCCTGTGGCCCCACAGTGTCTGTGAAGTAGTTTAGGATCCTCCTGCCTACTCAGTGCAGATATTTGTGTTCCAGTTTCTAATGCCACAGTGTCAAAACAGCACTGTGGGACCTACTGAAGATAGACAGGAGGTAGGGTACTGGTTTCGTCTTTGACCATGTACACTTTTTTCTGTGGCTTCTATCAAACCCTAATTTAGAACTTTCACCGTCTCTTCAGACACCCACAGCAGCAGTTAACTCTTTTATTTTTAAATAGAAATATTTTTACAGATTTTATTTATTTACTTTTAGAGAGAGGGGAAGGGAGGGAGAAAGAGAGAGAGAAACATCGACAGGTGATAGAAACGTTGATTGGCTGCCTCTCGCAGGCCCTCAGCTGGGGACCTGGCCTGCAACCCAGGCCAGAAATCAAACCAGCAGTCTTTCGGTTCATAGGCCAGTGCTCACTCCACTGAGCCACACCAGCCAGGGCAGCATTGACTCTTTTGCTTTCCCTCCAAATATGACTTATTTTCTCCTCATTTAGTGCTGATTTTTTTTTCTTTCTTTGAGTGAGTTTGGAGAGGATATTGCATAGAGAAGTTTAGCTAGACAAGTATCCCTCCAATACTAAAATTTATGATTTAGTATTGATAGCCATGATTTTGATTATTGGAAAATTTAAGAGGCAATAACTAACCTTTTTAGTTTTTGTCTATTTATTTTTAAAAAGATTTTATTTATTTATTCTTAGAGAGAGGGGAAGGGAGGGATACGGTGAGGGAGAGAAACATCAGTGTGTGAGAGAAATGTCAATCGGTTGCCTCTTGCACATGTCCTGACCGGGACCTAGCCTGAAAACCAGGAATCAAACTAGCGACCTTTTGCTTTGTGGGACGACGTCCAACCAACTGAGCTACACTGATCAAGACTTTGCAAGTTCATTTTGGTGCATTTTCTAGGGCCTCTTTTCCTCAGGGCATGAAGCTTACAGTCTAGTTAGGGTGGGATGTGAGTTTCAATGAGGGGTAGGTGCTGGGGTAGGATCAAAGCATTTGCCTCTGGAGAAAAATACCCAGTTTTACTCCTCTATTCCATTCCATTGTCCTATTAGTTTATCTTTGTGCAAACACTATTGTCTTCATTGCTGTAGCTTTATGGTGTGTCTTGATATATGGTAGTATAAGACTTCCAGCTATTTCTTTTTCAAGACTATTGGCTATTTTTGGTCCTATTTTCATATACATTTTAGATTCAGTTTATTTATTTTTCAGAAAAAGAAAAAACACTGCTAGTATTTTGATTAGTTTTTGCATTCATTCTATAGGTAAATTCAGAGCAAATTAAAAATATTGATTTTAAAATGTTGGTTTTTCCTTCCATTATTTATATTTCCATTTATTTAAATCTTTAAAAATTTCTTTTCACATTTTCACCTTATTTTATAGTTTTCCATGTAGAAAAATTGAAATGTTATAATTTCTTTATTTTACATATTTGTTGTTTTTATTACTATTGTATACTTAAAAAATTTATTTGTCCAGTTGATACAGTACAAGGGTGTGTAGTACAAGGGTGTGCAATTGATTCTGGGAGTGATCCTGTATCATATTTTTACCATTCTAAATTCAAATAGTCATTCTTACAGTTTGTTTATGAATTCCTTCAGATTTTCTACATACAAAATCATGAGGTAAATCTTTTTTTTCTTTCCAATATGTATTTCTGCTTTCTTCCCCTCTCTCTCCTGCACTATCTTGGCAAGGACATAAAGTGCAACGTTGACTGGAGGTGATGAGAGTGAACATCTTTGTCTTAATCCCCATATTGAGGGGAAAGACTCGTGTTTTACCATTAAGGATTATGTTAGTTGTAGGTTTTTAGTAGATGCCCTTATCAGGTTATGAAAATTCACTTCTATTTCTCGTTTGCTGATAATTTATAATGCTAATGAGTATTGATTTGTCAATTGCTTATTCTGCATTTATTGAATTTATCATATGGTTTTTCTCATTTAATCTGTTACATGATAAATTACATTAATTTTCAAATATTAAGCCAATATATGATGTATTGCCTTTTTACATATTATAAATTCTATTTAATAATATTTAAAAATATTTTAGCATCTATTTTTGTGAGATTGATCAGCTTCTGAGTAGGAAAGAGTTAAGTGGTTAGCCTCCAATTAATTTATCTTCTAGAAACATCTTGCGGGATGTTTCCAGGAAAGAAAGAAGGCAGGTAACCCAGGCTAATCTCAGCATAAACATATTGATAACAAACTTCATGTAAATAAAGTAATATTAATTATGAGGAGGTGAGTCCTTTTAGCAGGATGTCCCTAACTCAGGATTGACTATGGTAAACAAAACCAGAATCTATGAATCTACGGAGCACAGCTTCCAGGGAAACACACAGTTACCTGGGTATAAAACAGAGAAGTGGCATGACCTGACATATTCCATGTCATGTGAGGTGGCCTCACTTAGAGGACACATCTTTCCAGCCTGGCCTCACAGCTCAGCCGAGGAAAGAAGGAAGGACCCAGAAAGCCACAGGCACGGTTCAGGACTTCTCTCTGCTTTGCCTGACCTCTTGGGTCCTTGTGTTCTTGACATTATTAGAAATACTTTATAATGAATAAAATCTCTTATTTCTGCCAGTCTTTGTATCTGATTAAACTATCCTGTCTTTATGTTGTCTCCATTTATAAAATTTTCCTTTTTCGTAATATCTTCGTCAAGGTTTGATATCAAAGTTATGTTTGTCTCATAAAAGAAGTTGGAAGTTGTTGTGTTTTCCTATTCAGTAGAAAATTTGTGTAAACTATTTTTTTCTTCTTAAACACTTGGAAGAATGTACCAATGCAGTCAGATGGGCCCACATAGCACTTTGTGGAAACCTGTGGACTTCCCTATGATGGGAGATGCTGCAAAGGCCCCTCCATAACAAGGCAATGGGTAGGCACCCCCTCACGAGGTGTCTTATCTTCTTTCCTGGCTGCCAGGCAGACGGGTTGAGTTAAATCCAGCAAAACCGCAGTTGGAAAGAGCCAGACCTGATAGAGGAGGAAAAAGATTACACACTGAAGGAGCTACAAGAAATAGTCTGTACCACCAGGAGTCAGGGGAGTATTCCTGGGATTGGATTTTGAGGGTGCTTTATTTAGGGGACCAGAATATAAGACCACAGAAACAAGAACTTATTTATTTAGGGGTACTTTATTGGAAAACAGGATTTATCATCTTAGCAAGAACCCCAGGGGATGGGACAAATTTACTGATAGGGTCTGAAGCCTGATATCATGATGGCCAACACTGAGTGAAGTGGAAATGCCCAGTTGCCCTGGTAAATTGTAGAAGTAATAAAGAGGCTGAGAGAAGCGGTCATGCTGGATTGATGTATCATGAGGCTAGAAAACCCACCACATGATTTTGTTCCAAACCAGGGCCCAGAAGGCACATGATTCACTAAGGCCGCCGAGAATGTGCCTGTGGGAAGGCATGAGCATCTTGGCTTCAGTGGTGGCTGTCCTCTCTAGATCGGGCTGAGCGCGGGTGAGGTGCTCACAGACCTGGGCTTGTAAATGTCATTCTGGGGTGGCAGGCTCTGAAGCAACAGAGGACTGGTGCTTAACTACCCAAAGCCAAGAGGCCATGATTACTGTCACGACTGGTGAAGTTGGAGGGGCAACGAAGGGGGTTTGAATCCCAGGATGTTCGGGAAGTGACTGTTTGTACCACTGCTATAGCCAAAACAGATGGGCAAGTAACAACAATGCTGCTTAATGTTTGTAACCAGTAAGGTAAAAATGGGAAAGGAAGGGCACGAGGGCATTGGTCCCAATGAAATGTCACAGTCCCTTGTTCAGTTCCCAGGCCCGTGGCAATTTTCAGATACAGAACCCACAGATGGAAACGGTGGCTGGGGCCTTCAGGGGAAAGACCCTGCTGTACAGTGGCAGGAATATACTCTGATGCATCTCCAAGTTCTTCTCTAAATGGACAGCCGGGCCAACTGCTAGGATGATGGTACACCGAGAGAGGGGAGTATCTAGACACTTCGAGGACCACTGGACACAGGGTCTGTGTTGACACTGACATCTGAAAACCCAAAGCAGCATAGTGACACCCCATTAAAGTGGGGGCCATGTGGTACCAGCTAAAGTCTGGCTCACAATAGACACACGGAGTCTGTGGCCTCACAGTTGTTCACGTCTACAGAGCCTCAGCGTGTAATTGGGCACCAGTGATTGTAACACACATAAAGCCTCTGGCGTTTGAGGTAAGGCTTGTCACAGTGGGGGAAGCCGCATGGAAATCTCTGAAACTCCTCCTTATCCAACCAATAAAGGAAATCAAAAATATTTGGCAGGGATGGCGGAGGTGGAGCTTATTGGTTGTCCTCATCATTTTTCGTTCATTTTGCCAGTCTGGGCTTTGAAGGAACTGTTTAGAATGACTATAACCTAGCATTAGCCCTGATTGCAGCTGCTGTGCAGATGTGGTATTGTTCATTACTAGAAATTAAGAAGGGCTCAGTTTTGTGAACCAGTATCACCCCAATAAATTCAATAAGAAAGAAGAGCTCAGGTACATGGTATATAGCCAATGATCTACAGGTGTTCTTTTCAATTCCAATTAGGAAGAGGGTCAGACACAATTGGGTACATCATAGCTATGTCCAGAAGTGGCCTTGAAGGACAATGGAAAGAGCAAACATTTCTTTTTTTTTTTTTTTTTTTTTGATTTTTTAACTATATTTTATTGATTATGCTGTTACAGTTGCCCCATTTCCCCCCTTCTTTCCCCCCTCCCCCTTACCCCCCTTTCCCCTCCCTTTAGTTTTGTCCATAGGTCCTACACATAAGTCCTTCTGCTCCTGTACTTCCTATACTGTTCTAACCTCCCCTTGTCTGTTGTCTACCTCCCATTTATGCTACTTGT
>PVJI01019732.1:0-30432 GCA_004026765.1 Micronycteris hirsuta
CCTCGGTCTGTGCCAACCGTCAGTTGCCCGATAAGTGGCTTCTGGTGCCGGCTATGCCCCACCCTTGTAGCTACCCAGAATCACAGCCTCGGAAGGGGCAGGCCAAGCCAATAGAGTTGGCCTGTTGGGGAATTTCTCCCCAAGGAATTTCTCCAGCACACCGGAAGGCGAGGGGGATGAGCACCCCCTCCACCACCCCCTGACCTAGGAGGGAAGACCGATCTGCCATGGGTGCAATGGCGGAAAGACCAGTCACTCTGTGTCGAAAATGTGCACCCAAGTGCCAAAGCTACACTGCAGGCACACGCTCCCCTGCCTGCGCTGAGTTAACCAGGCAGGGCCCTGACGCTCCTGGACAAAGCAACAGGGAGGAAGGATTTAGCTAGCGTGTGTGGGTCATTTCTGCTTGCTTTCCTGATTATGGGGATGTTTGCTACTGCCAAAACCAGATATTCCTTCTCTGGGGAGGAAAAATGC
Source organism: Micronycteris hirsuta (assembly GCA_004026765.1). Lineage (NCBI taxonomy): Eukaryota > Metazoa > Chordata > Mammalia > Chiroptera > Phyllostomidae > Micronycteris > Micronycteris hirsuta. Next base: position 478 of record PVJI01019732.1, read on the forward strand.
AAAACGCTCCCAGTCCCTCTCTGCTAAAGGGATTGTAAAGAAATAATCCTTTAGGTCAATGATTAAAAGCGGCCAGTCTTTTTGGAATGTAAACCAGATTAGGAATTCCTGGCTGAGCAAAAATGCCTTTGGTAGTAATACTGGATCTTCCTAAAATTAAGCCGACTGTTCCTGGGAGCAAAGGTCTTCAGACACCAGTGGGAGCTACAATTATTTGATCCTGTTCCTTTAAGATGAGGTCGTTGGCAGTGGCCAAGTCCAGGCCTGCACTTCCTCGGGTGGCTGCATGAAGTTTGGAAACTCTGCATTTCCGTGAATTCTCTGATACTAATTGGTGTTCTGAAAGCTCTGATTGGGGTTGGGGGCGCTGGAGCGAGCATCCCCTCTGAAATTTCCCTGAATAGGCTGGCCAATTTTGTCAAATTTTGAGCAGAAGCCCTTTGCCCAATGTCTGCCCTTGCCAGTGTGGAAAATCTCTCGGGGGAAGCTTGTCATTACTTTTCCCCCCTTTTGATGTGGATGGACAGTCCTTGTGCAGGTGATCGGGCTTTCCACAATTTTAACATCTGAGATCTTCCCTAATTAGAGCAGCCAAGAGAGAAGCCTTAATAAATTCACTGGTTTCTTAAGTGATAGCCCTTAGGGGTCCCAAAATAGTTCTGCTCTGTTGGTATTTTCATGAGCTAGCTGCAATAAAAGAGATTTGGCTCCTCTCTCATTATCTATTTGCCTCTCAATAGCTTGGAGGTGATCAGTAAGGTCAATATATGCCTTTCTAGTACCCTGACAGATATTGGTAAAGGAAAAAGTTTCCCTGGCCTGGAAATCAGGCATAGATTTCATAGCACTGAGAGAAATTTGAGCACTTTGATCAAAAGCTTGAGGGTCAAGTCTGGCTTGAGTTGTGGCAGTGGCAAAATCACTGGAACCAAGCAACATAGGGAGGGTAACAGGATTATTTGTGTATTCTCGGCCTCTTGGTAGCTGGTCTCTGAGAGTACTCTGAAAACCAGACCATGTACTGAGCTGGGGTGAAGATTGTCCTGGCCAGAGCAATCCAGCTACAAGGGGTTATTTACAGCTACCCATGATGGCCTGAAATAGCCCATGAGTATAGGGGGACTTAAATCCATTTTCCTTAATGCTCCTTTTTAGATCTTTGTAAAGAGAAAAAGGAAGAGGATCATGGACATTTCTTTGACCCTTGACTATGCTAGGGAAAGCCAAAAGGGCATCTAAATCCCCAGTCTCCACTGCCTGCTGAAAGCACTGTCACACGGCCCTAACAGGATATCTGTCTAAATTTTCTGGCTCCTTTGGTGGGTCATCCAGCAAGGAGGAATGCTCCCAGAGTTGTAGTAAGGAGCACTGGCTACAAGGTTTCTCCTCTGGTGGAGCTGTGGGCAGAACTTTCATAGCTGGCTCTTCTACTGCATCATAAAAGACTTCCTTTTCTGAGCTAGACTCCTTATCATCCTTCCCCTGCAACCAGATCTGATCTCTCAGCCCATTTGGGCAGGAGAGTGGTCCTGAGCAGCTCCCAAGTTATTAAGTTTTGAGCTCTGACAGAAACACCACCGTCTTGCAAAGATCGTAATTTTTTGTGTGCGTCTTCCCAAACCCCAATATCAAGAGTCCCTTTCTCAGGAAAAGCAGGGAAATATTTCTTGATGGTTCGTAAAAGCTGAATTAGACTCCCCTCCTGAGAAGCTGTTGTAACACCCATAGGTAAATTTCCTGGTCTTTAGATAAGCCAGATCCCATTGTTATTAAAAGGTTTTATCTCTTAGCTTTTGATCTCTATCTTTTCAAACTCGCCACTTTTGCTATATCCTGACTAGTTAGCTAGGGTGTGGTGAGTCAAAATGTGCTGTTGGTGAAGAAGTTCAGGGAGAGGAGGATCAGATTTCCCAAGCCCCCCCCCACCCCTGCTTATGGGTCTCAGGTCTTCTCCAAGCATTTAAGACTGCTAGGGGGTGGGAATGCCTTGACTTGGGAGCTCAGCTAGATACCTGGACTTCTCACATAAATTCCCGAAGACTAAACTCTCCTGAAAAAGCAATCGTTGGTGTCTGGTCAAAACCAAAAAACTCATTCACTACCCACTTTTCTTTATGCAGGTGGATGGGGAGAAAAGGATCAAAAGAGGCCACAAAAAGCAGCTTGACAAATAATCCTGTCAGGTTTTTGTTTGTTTGTTTTCAAAACTATGAATGAAAAATCTTTTGCTCTCTCTCTCAGGCTTATACCTAGTTGGGAGTTATGCTGCGGGGGATGGACATGTGTGTGTTTTCACGGTGTGCCTCCAGTTGTGGACTTTTGCTTGTGGCTGTAAGGAAACCTAGTGTTCTGTCCCGGTCCACATCCAGCTTATCCTGTCATGTGTGCCTTCCAGTGGTGAGCTCCCTATTGACCCTTAAATGCTCGACCCGTGCCCGCATGGGTGTGGCAAATGCTTGAGAGATGGAGCAAAGGACTATTATTATTATTATTATTATTATTATTATTATTATTATTATTATTATTATAAAAAGAGTAGTCTGTAAAGATGTCATAAAAATGCGGTAAAAAGGGACTTCTGGACAAGATGGAGGCGTAGGTGGACACACTGTGCCTCCTCGCAGAACGAAAAGAGGAAAAAAAGTCGTCTAAAAAACAAGGGCAGCCAGATCTAACAGAGAACTGAACTGAGTGGAAGTCTGACAACCAAGGAGTTAAAGAAGACACGTTCATCCAGACCAGTGAGACAACAAACCCTGGAGTTGTGAAGAGAACAGAGCTAGACCCAGAAAAGGGTCAGCCCAAAAAACAGAGACAGTGACACAAAATTAACTTCGCTACTCCAGAGAAATTGACAGATCAATTTAAGAAACAGAAGCTAGCAAGAAGAGTCTCACAAACAATGGGAAGACAAAGAAACAATACCCAAATGAAAAGAAAGGAGGAAGCCCCAGAAAGAATGATAAATGAAACAGAAGCAAGCCAATTATCAGATATGGAGTTCAAAGAATTGGTTATCAGGAAGCTCTAGAAGCTCGGTAAGCTAACAGAAAATTACCAGAAACTACAGGGAGACTATAATGAACTCACTGCAAACTATGTCAGCATGAAAAAGGAAACAAAAACTATCCAAAAGGGCCAAGAGTAAATGAAGAATACAATATCTGAACTGAACAACAGAGTAGAAGAGGTCAAAAGCAAGCTTGATGAAGCAGAGGATTGGATCAGCGAGCTGGATGACAAGGTAGAAAAAAACACCCCAAAAGAGCAATAACAGGAAAAAAGACTCAGAAAGAATGAAGAAGTATTAAGGGAAATGCAGGAAAACATGAAACGTAATAATATTCATATAATAGGGATACCAGAAGGAGAAGAAGAACAAGGTATAGGAAACCTGTTTGAAAAAGTAATGATGAAAAACTTCCCTAATCTGATGAGAGAAAAAGTCACACAAATCCAGGAAACACAGAGTCCCAATCAAAAGGAACCCAAAAAGACCCACATCAAGACACATCATCATTAAAATGGTAAAAATCCAAGACAAAGAGAGAATCTTAAAGGCAGTGAGGCAGAAACAGGAAGTAACACACAAGGGAGCCCTGATAAGGCTAGCAGCTGACTTCTCAATGGAAAAACTCCAAGCCAGAAGAGAATGGAAAGAAATATCCCAAGTAATGAGAACCAGAGGCCTGCAACCAAGACTATTCTGCCCAGCAAGGCTCTCAATCAAGATAGATAGCCAAATAAGGAGCTTCCCAGACAAAAGAAGTCTAAAAGAACACACCTCCACCAAACCAGCTCTATAAGAGATGCTAAAGGGACTGATTTAAGGAAAGGAAAGGAAGGAGGGAGAGAGTGAGGAGCACAGGTACAAAAAAAATTGGCAATGAATAAGTACCTATCAATAATAACCTTAAACATAAATGGACTAAATGCTCCAATCAAAAGACATAGAATAGCTGAATGGATAAGAAAGCATGATCCACACATATGCTGCCTACAAGAGACCCACCTCAGGACAAAAGACTTACACACACTGAAAGTGAAGGGATGGAAACAAGTTTTCCAAGCAAATGAATAGGAAAAAAAAAAAATCTGGGGTAGCAACACTCACATCAGACAAAATAGACTCCAAAAAAGGGCCATAAAGAGAGACCCAGAAGGACACTTCATATTACTCAAGGGAAGAATCCACCAAGAAGACATAAACATTGTAAATATATATGCGCCCAACATAGGAGCACCCAAATACATAAAGAAAATATTGGAGGACTTCAAAAAAGATATTGATTGCAACTCAATTATAATAGGGGACTTCAACACCTCACTGTCAAAAATGGACAGATCTTCCAAACAAAGTATCAGCAAAGATACTGTGGCATTGAATAATGCCCCAGAAGAAATGGACTTAACTGATATATATATAGCCTTTCACCCCAAAGAAGCTAAGCACACATTCTTTTCAAATGCACATGGAATATTTTCCAAAATAGACCATATGATAGGACACAAACCAAGCGTCAACAAATTCAAGAAAACTGAAATAATATCAAGTATTTTCTCTGATCACAAGGGACTGAAATTAGAAACCAACCCAAAGGAAAAGACCCCAAAACACTTAAATTCATGGAGATTGAATACCATGTTTTTAAACAATGAATGGATCAAGGTAGAAATTAGGGAAGCAATAAAAAATTTCTTGAAATTAATGAAAATGAAGTTACAACAACCCAAAACTTATGGGACACAGCGAAGACAGTCTTGAGAGGGAAGTTCATAGCAATACAGGCCTACCTAAAAAAAATAGAAACATTTCAAACAACCTAACCCTATGCCTACAAGAACTTGAGGAAGAACAACAAAGACAACCCAGAGGAAGTAGAAGGAAGGAAATAACCAAGATCAGATCAGAATTAAATGACATAAATACTAAAAGCACAATTCTAAGGATCAATGAATCCAGGAGCTGATTCTTTGAAAAGATAAACAAAATCGACAAGCCTTTAAGCAGACTCATCAAGAAAGAAAGAGATAGGACCCAAACAAACTCAATCAGAAATGAAAGAGAAGATATTACAACTGATGACACAGAAATACAAAGGGTTGTAGGACACTACTATGAAGAACTGTATACCAAGAAATATGAAAACATAGGAGAAATGGACAAATTTTTTGAGAAATATAATCTTCCAAAACTCAATAAATAAGAAACAGAAAGCCTGCACCGACCAATGACAGCAGATGAAATTAAACAGTAATCAAAAAACTTCCAACACACAAAATCCCTGGGCCTGATGGTTTCACAGGAGAATTCTAAAAAGCGTTTAAGGAAGAACTAACACCTATCCTTCACAGACAATTCCAAAAGATCCAAAGTGATGGAGACTCCAACACTCTTTTATGAAGCCAGCATCATCCAATACCCCAAACCAGAAAAAGACACAACAAAGAAAGAAAACTTCAGGCCAATATCGCTGATGAACACTGATGCTAAAATCCTCAACAAAATATTAGCAAACCTCATCCAGCAATACATTAAAAAGATCATTCACCATGGCCAAGTGGGTTTCATCCCAGGGATGCAAGGATGGTACAACATTCACAAAACAATAAATGTAATACACCACATAAACAAAAGCAAAGACAAAAATCACATGATCATATCAATAGATCCTGAAAAACCATTTGATAAGGTACAGCAACCATTTATGATAAAAACACTTAGCAAAGTGAGAATAGAAGGAGCATTCCTCAACATAATAAAGGCCATATATGAGAAAGCTACAGCCAACCTTATACTCAATGGACAAAATCTAAAATCTTTCCCACTAAGATCAGGAACAAGACAAGGTTGCCCACTATCATCTCTTCTATTCAACATAGTACTGGAAGTTTTGGCCAGAGCAATCAGACAAGAAAAGGAAATAAAACGCATCCAAATTGGAAAGGAGGAAACAAAACTGTCATTGTTTGCAGACGACATGATAGTGTACTTAGAAAATCCTATAGACTCTGCCAAAAAACTACTCGATCTAATAATTGAATTTGGCAAAGCAGAGGTATACAAAGTCAACATCCAGAAATCAAAGGCATTTTTGTATACCAACAGTGAAACAGCAGAAACAGAAATAAGGAAAAAAATTCCATTTGATATAGCAACAAAAAAATAAAATACCTGGGAATAAACCTAATCAAGGAGGTAAAACATCTACACTCAGAAAACTACACAGCACTGAAGAGAGAAATCATGGAAGACACAAACAAATGAAAACATATACCATGCTTATGGATTGGAATAATAAACATCATCAAAATGTCCATACTACCCAAAGCAATTTATAGATTCAATGCAATCCCTATCAAAGTACCAATGGCATATTTCATGGATATAGAACAAACACTTCAAAAATTTATATGGAACCATAAACAAACCTGAATATCAGCTGAAATTTTGAGAAAGAAGAACGAAGCAGGAGGTATCACAATTCCTGATATCAAACTGTATTACAAGGTCACTGTAATAAAAACAGCTTGGTACTGGCATAATAACAGACAGATAGACCAATGGAACAGAATAGAGAGCCCAGAAATAAACCCGAGTCTCTATGGCCAATTAATCTTTGACAAAGGGGGCAGAAGCATAAAATGGAATAAAAATAACCTCTTCAACAAATGGTGTTGGGAAATCTGGATGGCTACATGCAAAAAAAAAAAAAAGAAACTTGAGCACCAACGTACACCATACGCAAAAATAAATTCAAGGTGGATAAAAGACGTAAATATAAGTCGTGACAGCATAAAAGCCCTATAGGAAAACATCGGTAGGAAAATCTCAGACATTCCACGCAGCAACATCTTCAATGATATGTTCCCTAGAGCAGGGGACATAAAGGAAAGAATTAAGAAATGGGACCTTATTAAAATAAAGTGTTTCTGTTGGGCTAAAGAAAACAGTATTAAAATAAAAAGATAACCAACAGTATGGAAAACATATTTGCCAATGATACCTTGGACAAGGGTTTGTTCTCCAAAATATATAAAGAACTCATACAACTCCACTTCAGGAAGACAAAAAAAAAACAATTAAAAAATGGGCAAAAGACATGAACAGACACTTCTTGAAAGAGGACATACAGAGGGCCCAGAGACATGAAAAGATGTTCAACATCATTAGCCAGCAGATAGATGCAAATTAATACCACAATGAGATACCACTTCACACCATTCAGAATGGCCATCATCAACAAAGCAACAGATAACTGTTGGAGGGGATGTGGAGAAAAGGGAACCTATTGCACTGTTGGTGGGAATGTAGACTGGTGCAGCCACTCTGGAAAACAGTATGGAATTTCCTTAGAAAAATAAAAATGTAACTGCTTTTCAACCCAGCAATTCCACTACTGGGATTATACCCTAAGAGCCCTGAAAAACCATTCAAAAGAACCTATGCACTCCAATATTCATAGCAGTACAATTCACAATAGCCAAGTGCTTGAAACAACCAAAGTGCTCATCTACAAATGACTGGATCAAGAAACTATGGTACATTTACACAATGGAATTCTACGCAGCAGAGAGGAAGAAGGAGCTTATACCCTTTGCAACAGCATGGATGGAACTGGAGAGCATTATGCTAAGTGAAGTAAGCCTGACGGTGAGAAACAAATATATGATCTCACCTTTAACCGGATCACAATCAACAAAAGCAAAAAGCAAGTAATACATAACCAGAGACATTGAAATTAAGAACAGTCTAACAATAGCCAGGGGAGAGGCGGGGAGAGGACAATGGGAAGAAGGGTTTTCAGGAACCACTATAGAGGACACATGGACAGAACCAAAGGGGAGGAGGGAGGCAGGGAAGGGAGATGGGATTGGAGGGGGAGGGGAGAGGATGTAGACAACTTTATTTGAACAAGAATAAAGTAAAAAAAAACCCAAAACAACAACAACAACAACAACAACAACAACAACAACAAAACCGCTGTAAAGAGATTCACTAAGTCGAGAATCAGGAAAATACCAGTTTCCATCCCGAATCCAACGCATCCTACGGTTCTTGATGTTGGTCCTTACCTGGACGATTGTGCACATTCTTCCCACAAGTTGATGCGTTGACCAACGGCAGCTTCTCAGAGCCCATGCAGTCCCTGTCCCGGGCACCAGATGTCGCGAATTCCGGCCAGCAGGATTCGTATGCCATATCAGTGTGTTAATAATTTCACACGGAATATACTGGACTAGAAATTTCGGGACCATGTGACCCCTCCCTTATGATATGAGAGAGGCCTCGAATGCAGTCTTGACTGACTTTTTATTGCTATTTTCCAAGACATTACTTCAGAATGTTACCCATTAACCATGTGTAGATTGTAGATTGGCTTTAGGTGGTAGACAGCCTGGCTGGTCCATCAAAAGGATTATGCAAAGACAAGAGGTATGGCTGAACTTTGAAAGGATCAGCATCAGTCTAAGGAAGCTAGTTAAGCATTAGCATTTGTTCTTTTGATCCAGGGAGAGAGGTTTTAGCAAGAGCAAGTTTTTAAATCTAAGAAATTTACTATCCTGATTTACCCACAGGAAACTCCGCTGTCACACACGTGGGTCCTGCTTGCCGACCTATGTTCCACAGAAGTTTTTCTCACGTGGAACATTAGAGCTACATTTCCCACTGTGTAATGCATGGATTTCTTTTAACTTTGTGGCTTTTTGTAAGGGGAGGGCTCAGAGAGAGGGCTGTGGTGCTGCATGGCTTCTGGAGGTTTGCCCAGCATTCACCCCATTCCTAGCCACTTCACCCACTCCCTGTAAGTGACTGGCACCCTTCCAGCTGTTTCCCTAGTGTTGAATCCTGGAGTGGGAGTGTTTGTGTACATTTTAAGATCATCCAGGCCCTTTAAGGGGAGTTTCCTGAAAAATTGTCAGTTTCTTTCACTGCTGCAACCCCTACTGGTTTTACAGCAAGAAGTTATGGGAATTTATCTTCCTGGTCCTGGTCCCCTAGGCTATGCTGTCAGGTCTGGGGCTGGGATCACTCACTCCCAAGGTATCTCTCCTAATTTTATCCACCAAACATGAATGTGTGACTGCCCATGTCTGTTCCACCACCGCCACATTTCCATGTCACACAATGTGTCTCCTTGCCTCTCCAACCACCTCCACATATCCTCCTCATACCAGTCTGGATGAATGTGGCTTCTTGAAATCCTTGTTGGACTTCTAGATAGTTTAACTTTCTGATAGTTCTGGGTATTGGTAATTTTGAGATCTAGTTGTAATATTTATTTTGATTGCACAAGAAGACAAAGTGTGTCTACCTACACCTCCATCTTTTTTTTTTTAATTTTAAGAGGGAGAGAAACATCAGTGTGTGGTTGTCTCTCATGTGTTCCCCACTGGGGACCTGGCCTGCAACCCAGGCATGTGCCCTGACTGGGAATCGAACCGGTGACCCTTTGCTTCACAGGCCTGTGCTCAATCCACTGAGCTACACCAGCCAGGGCCCTACACCTCCATCTTGACTGGAGGTATACAGAAATTTTTTGTAACCTAAATTTGGACTATGTTCACTAACTTCAAATAAAACAAGGATTGAGAACAGAAAAGGAAGGATTTGAAAAAGAGAGTTCTTTGCAAAAGCTAACACAGTACCATGGGCATCGTCTTTTAGAGAGTATGAGGAGTAAGGATGGGGTGTGACCCTTGTCATTAACATAAACCCAGTAAGACGCTTCCATGGACCAATCAGAGAACCTGCATTGTGTTCACTGCATTTGGGAGAAACAGACTTGAGTTTGGAAACTAAAACAGTAAGTCAGCTTGTCATGACAAAATGTAGGTTGCTGTGATGAAACGAGCCTGTGCTCCCAGCACTTGTTGTGTCAAGATATACTTGTTTGTTCTTCATGGAGAAGAACGAGTAGAGAGAGACTGAGGCCAGGCATATGATTATCCTGGGTGCTGTCCATGAGCAAGTGAAGACCCCAACAATAATAAGCTAAAGAGATCATGGAGAGTTTCAATTTAGAATAGAATGTATCTTTCAGGATTAATATAAAAGCACAAGTCAAGTCCTTGGCGATGGAAACTCCAGAGAGCAAAGAAATTGTCAACAAGGGAATGACTAAGCCTTATGCATCTGCCAGCCCCAGTGGTGCAAGGTCAGCCCTTCTCAATAGAATTATCATCTCCTCTTTTTCTCCATCTTCTGCTTGTTCTAGCCTGATCAGAAAACATCTAGCAAGTGATAGACAGAGGGAAGGAAAGTGTCAGTAAGAGAAATAAAAAAAATACCTATTGCCTTCTTTAAGACTGCAACTCTCAAGATGAGGAAGGGGACATCTGACATTAAATAAAGTTTCATGTTTTGAATAAACTTTGGTCTGAACATCTTTACTTCAGTTTCAAGGCTTTTAAAATTATTATTTAAGATCTATAACCTGTGTATTACCTAAGGGTTAACAAGAATTGGTTTGGCCTCCTGAAGTTTTCATATAGGGACAATAAAGGGTAACCTCCTTGAATAATTATAATGAGATAGTGGAGCATAAATGCAATAATAATATTAAGTTGTATTTTGATCACATCAAGATTGTGATTTGTTCAAAACCAATAAAATCTATTTTGGCAACAGAAGCAAAGGCACCCTTATGACAACAGCAAGGCCTGCCACATGGAAAGAGGCACTTGTCAGAGGAAGTAGGAAACTATAAAGCCTATTAAAGATGGGACTTGAGTCACTTCAGGTGCCCATGAAAGCCATCATCTTGAGGAATGAGGAGCCTTTAGATTTATGGAGAGTGAGATTAGAAATTAAAAAAAAAAAGCACATTGTTTTCACCCCAATGAGGAGCCTTGGAGTGTACCACTGCAATTGTTACCAAACAGCCACATGAGGTTCTGCTGCCCATGGTGTATACATTCTGGAGGCAGAGGTTTAGTGAAAAAAAAAAAAAAAAAAAGAGTGTGTGTGTGGGGTTTTTTTTTTTTTATTATTTAAAGGCTATACATTTAGAAAAATAAAGGGCTTCTGTCTCAAAGACAAATAACCCCTCCACTCTTTGCCAGATCAGTTCAAAACTGTACCTGGAATTCCTTCTCCCACTTTAAAATACCACCCATCATGATATGCAGATGGCTGTAGTATGATTAGCCAGATGGCTTAGCTGGCTTCTGTCACAGTCTGGCTTCAGGCATTATTTAGAATCCATGTGGATGGAGTTCTATTCACTGTGCCCAGCCCATTCCTCTGGCTACTGTCCACCATCCTGGCACCTGCATCCTCTCACTCTGGCTGTTGGCTCAATGGTGTATTTGTGCACCTGGCTGAGCAGGGCCATGCCGTGAAGTACCAGTCATCAGTGTTGCCACTGCTTCTTGTGCAGGTAAGGTGAGGGGCTGTTGCTTGGCCATGTAGTTTCCAGGGCCCACTGGCCCAGCATCACTCAGGCCCCCAAGCCCCAACAGGGCTAGTGAGGCAAAGGGAAAAGGAATGAATTTCCACGTGCTCTCCATTTAAATCTTCCACCTCCAAATCCCACATGAGACAGAAGTATCCAAATTCCCAGCCAATCTAGTCTGGCATTAACCACACTTGTCAGTCTGTACAGCATCTCTGCCCATCCTCCTGCCACCATGATCTGAAAAAAGGTAGGAGGGTTTCTCACTGTGCACAGGATCACAGCATCTCTGCCTAGGGTGGGATGACATGCACTGGTTTGTTTACCTTTACCCTAGGGTATAGTACATGCCAGCTGCAGCTTCTATCTGCTGCCTTAGGGTTTCCTACAACTCCTCTCTCAGTATGAGGAGTGTAGCCTTCTGTGCCACCTTGGGGATCCCTCCCCTCTGCCCACTGATCTGGCCAGATCCATCCACATTGCAATACCCGCTTTAACACTTCTGGACCTTTTTACTCTTATGAAGGTAAATGGGCAAATGTCTTGATTTTCTGTAGCTACTTCCTGCTGGCTAATGATGTAGTCCCACCTATTCCTAATGGCCCAGAGATTCGTAACAAAAAGGGGTCTGAACTAGAGGGAAATCTTTATGTGAGGGAGAAGGATCTTTCAAAGGTCAGGTCAGTTGGCTGTCTCTGGGGAGTGGCGTGTGTGATGTCCAAAGGTGGCATTGTTGGACCTGTTAGCATCTTTGTCATATTCTGGAGGATATAATTTGGCAAGTGGGTTAGAAGGCACAGTCATAACCATAACAACTAAGTGACAAAGGTAGGCACTAACTCTACAGTGTCCCTGATTAAGAAAGGAGAAGGAGGAGCTTCCTTGGAGGAAGGTGTGTAAGACATGTCACACCAGTTTGAAACCCTTTTGTTCAATATACTTAACTTAGGCTGAAGGGAATATTCTATGATTCCCCCCTTTAACACTCTTGGACCTTTTATGTCTAAATCATTAAGGTAGAAAAGGGAAGTAATTATTAAACAAAGCCAAGAGACCGCCCCATACTTCACCAAATCAACCATTTATTACAGCCAAACTATTGAGTCTCAGGAGGTGATGATGCAGATAGCCTTCTCAAGTGAGGCCTATACTGTGTAAACAATCACCCAGGTAATGAGGTCATAAGCACACACTCTATGGAAACAGAAGGAAGAACACACAAATTAATTCACACAACTTATAAACCAGTCTCTGCATTTGCAAGACTGTCTTTTCAGATTATGCCCAGTTGTAAGTCCTTTGCTGGAATGATGTTAAACAGTATCAATATGACAAATTTTTCTTGCCCATAAATTGAACATTCTGCGATGTCATCAGGTGCTGAGGTAAAATCTGTGTGGTGTATATAGAAACCAGTTCAGCTTCCAAGTGGAAACAAAACTTTGAAGGAAGTTAGCTGCACTAGACTCCAATATCTACAACTTGGCATTACAATTTCCTTTGAAACATGATTTTTTTCAAGATTGCTCTCTTTGTCCTCAGAGACTGCCAGTTTTTTTTTAATCTTTTTTCCTGATTATTTTTACGAACACACGAAGAACCACTAATCACATACACTCTTTAAATCTATTTTGCTGGAACTTACACAGAGAAGCTTTAGACTGAGCTTTAGTCAGCCCTTCAGGGCACAGAAGCCAAGCTGTTGATGGGGGAGACCTGGTTCTTCTTGCTGACACGTGTAAAGAATTACAGATCAGCAAATCTATTAGAATGGAATCAGTTTATTAGTGACCCATTCCCATGGAAGAGAATGGGACTGGGTAGAGTGGGAGAGGTGAAAGGCAAAGTTACAGGGCCAAGCAGGGCAGCAAAAGAGCGAGCAGCTGAAGACCAGGGTGTCAAGCCCCTCGGCAGCCTGAGGCCGGTGGCCAGAGGCCCAGTGGCCCCAGAGCCAAGAGTACCAAAAGCGCCCTCAGCCCCCAGAACAAGAGAGCGAGCCCTTTGTTCTCAGGACTTATATAGTTGGTTGGATAAGAGACAAAGTTACATAGTGATTAACGGGTATGTGGCATGTGTAGGGGTCTGTTAGCCCCAATCCTTATCTTGCTCCAGACTCTATTTGTTCATCTTGCTGTAAAACAAATACATGACAGGGGACAATTCATTAAAATTGGGGCACTTCCTAGAGTTATTTATGGGCTTCTACTTTAGGCACCATGTACCCTCTCCCGCAATTCAGGCCTTGGGACGAAAGCAGTTTCAAAGCTTTTTCCCAGATAGTGTAAATGCTACATAGGATTTCAAGGATTTCCCTCCTTTCTTGCTAAAATAGTGTTTCTTGTAATGTTGGAACAATTGGCAATATTATCACACCAGGCTCAGGACTGCTGAGTTAACACTGTCTCCTTCCTCCTCCCTGCCTCGGTTTATTATTTATTCTACTTAATTGGTGAAAAGGCATTTCCTGGCAATCAGGGTGCTAGACGCTGACCAGTAACAGTATTGCAGTCTCAGAGTTCTTCCTACGCTGTCTCCTGTCTCAAAGCCACATACCTTCCACCCAGCTTTGCTTGTGGTACCTATATTCCTCAAGTTGTTAAGATTCCCAGTGTGTCTTAAAGTTCCTCCTTGCCACCTTTTAGGTATGCAACCTTACCTCTTTCCCTGGAAAGACTTCCATGAACCACATGACCAAACAAGGTACCAGACCATTTTTCCAGCAGGCTTCTGTTAGGTTTGAAAGTTAATCTCAGTTTTTCAATGCTTTCTGGTAACAAGTAGATCCCAGGCAGGCCTCCTTCAGACATGACATTCCAGTCAAAATCTTGGTTAATAAAGCCACTATTGGAAACTGGTCTTACTAGTTTCATGCAAAGAAACTTTATGCTATCACTCACTCATTAAGAATGTCGAATTCTGGAGAGATGAGGTAAGGAGAACAATACAAAGTAAAAAAGGAAAACGTTTGTCCTTCCAATATCCACCAAAATCACATCTCCAATGTCCATGCTTTCTATTTCTTATTTTCCCACTTAATGTGAAGTTTTAACAGACAAACTCTTAGAAACCTCAATTTCCTTTCAAAGCAGACTCTGAAGCAAAGACAGGATTTCTAAAAGGGGAAACTAGAAGTAGCCTTAGAATCTTGTCTCACACCACCTGGTACACCAACTGATATTCCAAACAACCTTTTGTAGGTCCAACTGACCAAAAGCCCTGAACAGCAGAGACAGAGGATTCCCAGTGTGCACAAAACAGCAAAGATCAAGTCAAGCCTTCACAGGATCAGAAAGCAAGCAAGCATAGAACAGTTGTAGCCAAAAACTGAGGTTTCTTCCCTTTCAAATTAAAAATTTTTACAACCCTCTATAGCCTTCACAACTCTTCTACAACTTTCAAAGTTACTTATTTCTTACTCATTCAGAAATAACCATAACTCATTTTCAACTCTTGTCCTTTTTAACAATAGGAAGGACCATACTCTTACTCAGTATCAGGCAGCTAAAAGTCCCTAGATTTGCAAACACTTCCCATAACTTCTCAAGACATAGGCCCTTTGGTCTTATTCTTTGCTAAATCCTTATTGTGGAATAGAGTTTTTGGTGGCATCTTCCTTTCACCTCAGCAGAATATATTTACTGAGTAAGCCACCATGACACGGGTGTGAATCGAACCTGCCAATACCCGTGGGTGACCGTGACCCAATGCGTGTATAAATCTCATACCTAGACACGCGGGGAAAGAGAGACCGGGGCCACGTGGCTGATTCCTACCATCTCAGGAAAAAGCCCTCTCGCTTGCCCAGCCAGGGTTTTTATCAGGGGCATTAGCACACATTTACATTGGATTGATTATTCATGGGATTAAGTAGAACAGGGGTAAGATTACTCATTAGCAGGGCATTAGGATGTAAATTCAGGTCCAGTGGCAGGCAGGACCAGGTTAAAGTAATATGCAGGGGTCAGCAAGCCAGAACTTTTTAAGATACATCTTTGCCAAATTCCTATTAGAGAATTCCCATTCCACAGACATGATCCACACTTGCTTACACGGGAATCACATGGAGCTGTGCTCAAAACGTGTAAATTCTCAGGACTGCGTGTTTACACGCATGTGGAAATCACTGCCACACCACCTGGGAAATGCAAAAAGGAAACAAAGGACTTGGCTTTAGCTGCCACTGTCCCTTTCCAAAAGAGAGACTCTAAATCTCCTTCAGGAGCGCTGGTCCAGCTTTCCCTTCCAGCATCAACCACAAGTGCAGAGTCTGAGTCCTCCTCAGGCAGTGCCCATTTTATCCATGTCTTTCAGGTCTTTAGTAAGACTTGGTCTCCTGGCCAGAATGGGTGTAAGGACTCATCAGATGGATAGATGGACCTGCAATGTGCAAACTTGTGCAAAATGGTTAGTGTGTGCCATAACTGTTGTACACATTGCTTTATTTTTGACTAACTATGATGTATACCTGAAGCTAATATAATATTGAATTTCAACTATAATTGAAAAGTTGAAAGAAATTTTTAAATAAAAAGAAAGGAAATTCTTCCCATGCCATGACACAGATGCATCTTGAAGACAGTGTGCTAAGTGAAATAAGCCAGATCCAAAGATAAATATTGAATAATGCTACTAATATAATGGAGTTAGGATAGTCAAATTCATAGAAACAGAAAGTAGAATGGTGGTTTCAAAGGTCTGGGGGGAGGGAGAAACAGAGAATTAATGTTTAACAGATTTTCAGTTTGGAATGATTAGAAAGTTCTGGAGAAGGATGGTGGTGATTGTTGTACAACAGTACAAATCTGCTTAATGCTACAGAACTATGCACTTAAAATGGTAAAATTTATGTTGTGTATATTTTACTACAGTAGAAAAATAAGATGGGAGGCTTTTCTATCCAGAGATAAGGGAGGCAAGAAAAATTTAATCTATATGCATGCATGCAGACACACACAGACACTGCATAAAGCCAATGACTTAAAAATACTAGAAATGTTTAGTTTAAAACTGAAGATATAATGAATAACAGTATAAAACTTTACTGACATGCCAAAAAAATAGGAGGAACAAATGAAGATATGTCCATGTCCTGGGATAAAATTGTATTGTAAATGCCAGTTATTTATTTTTCTTTCCTGTACTAACTTTCGTTTTTAATAAAATTCTATTTCAAATGTTAGCAAAATGAACCCAACATTCATCTAGAAATGAACAAATAAATAAAAGAACCATCAAAAAGTGTTTAAAAAAAAAAAAGAGGACTGCCGGCCAAGACGGAGGAGTAGGTAGACATGTTGTGCTTCCTTGCACAACCAAAAGTCAGAAAATAATTTTTTTTATTTTAGATTTTATTTTTTTTATTTATTTTTAGAGAGAGGGGAAGGGAGGGAGACAAAGAGGGAGAGAAACAGCAATGTATGGTTGCCTCTCACATGGCCCTCACGGGGACCTGGCCTGCAACCTAGGCATGTGCCCTGACTGGGAATCAAACTGGGACTGCCTGGTTCCCAACCCGCGCTCAATCCACTGAGCTACACCAGCCAGGAGAAAATAATTTAAAAACAAAAACATAACCATAACTGATAGAAAATCAAACTTTATGGAGCTCCAGCAACCAAAGAGTTAAAGACATGTTCATCCAGACCAGTAAGCAGGCTGGAGCTGGGCGCGTGTCCAGACAGCAGTTTGTGAAGCGGAGTGTGCAACATGGAAACCAGGTGCACAATGCTGAAACAGGCCAGTGGGACCTTGGCTGGCAGACCTGGACCCAGCAGGTCTCAGGCCAGTAGAGTGAACCATCCCGCATTGGCACACAGATAAACTGGGAGAAAAAGTTGAGGAGTGGAGCAGACCCTGCAGCCCAGGGTCCCAGAATGGGGAAATAAAGCCTCAAGCCACCGATTGAAAACACCTGTGGGGGTAGAGGCAACAGCGGTAGAGCTCCCAGCCACACAGGAGAGTTCATTGGATAGACCCACAGAGACTTAGAAATACACAAGCCCACCTACCCAGGAATCATCACAGAAGGGCCCAATTTGCTGGTGGGTAGCAACGGAAGTGACTGAGAGCTGGCAGAGAGTGGATCAGGCACCATTGTTCCTTCTCAGGTCCCACCCCCACAGGCAGCATCACAACATAACGACATGGATTGCCCTGCCAAGGTGAATACCTAAGGCTCTGCCCCTTAAAATAACAGCTGTGCTGAAGAGAGGGGAAAAATGGCCCAATTGAAAGAGGAGATCAAAACTCCAGAAAAAATACAACTAAGTGACAAAGAGATAGCCAACCTATCAGATGCACAGTTTCAAAACACTGATAATCAGGATGCTCAAAGAATTGGTAGAATTTGGTCACAAATTAGATGAAAAAATGAAGAATATACTAAGAGAAATAAAGGGAAATGTACAGGGAGCCAATAAGGATGGGAAGGAAACTGAGACTCAAATCAACAGTGTGGACCAGAAGGAAGAAGAAAACATTCAACCAGAAAAGAATGAAGAAAAAATAATTCAAAAAAATGAGGAGAGGCTTAAGAACCTCCAGGACATCTTTAAACATTCTGACATCCAAATTATAGGGGTAACAAAAGGAGAAGAGGAAGAGCAACAAATTGAAAACTTATTTGAACAAATAATGAAGGAGAACTTCCCCAAGCTGGTGAAGGAAATAGACTTCCAGGAAGTCTAGGAAGCTCAGACAGTCCCAAAGAAGTAGGACTCAAACAGGCAAACACCAAGGCACATCATAATTACATTACCCAAGATTAAAAATAAGGAGAGAATCTTAGAAGCAGCAAGAGAAAAGGACACAGTTACCTACAAAGGAATTTCCATAAGACTGTCAGCTGATTTCTCAAAAGAGACCTTTCAGGCAAGAAGGGACTGGAAAGAAGTATACCAAATCATGGAAGGCAGGGACCTACATCCAAGAATATTCTATCCAGCAAAGCTATCATTTAGAATGGAAGGGCAGATAAAGTGCTTCTCAGATAAGGTCAAGTTCAAGGAGTTCATCATCACCCAGCGTTATTATATGAAATGTTAAAGGGATTTATATAAGACATGGAGGGATATCAACAGGGAAGTGGGAGGGGGAGAGCGGAGGAAAAAGTACAGAGAATAAGTAGCATAAACAGTAGCTAGAAAGGGGGAGGTTAAGAACAGTATAGGAAATGTAGAAGCCAAAGAACTTATGTGTATGACCCATGGACAAAAACTAAAGGGCAGGGAATGTGGGGTGAGGGGCAGAGGGGAATAAAGGGGGGAAATGGGACAACTATAATAGCATAATCAATAATATATATTAAAAAAGAAAAGAAAAGAAAAGAAAAATAAATAAAGACTAACTTCTCTTAAAGGTTTTAAAACAAAACAATTAAAATGTATCTTTGGGTAAATAACCCCAAATCTCAATGAGGTATTTCAGTATTTTTTAACAGTCACAGACTCCAGGTCAATCATGGAAATAGCTTCATAGTTTCAACTCTGCCAAGCGGCTCAGTGCGATTACATCACAGGAGGACAGCACCGCAGAAAGTTCTGGACTCACACACCCCTGTGGCCACTGGAGCACCTACCTGCTGAACTGTGGGGTGGCAGCATCATGACAATTTGTCAAGCAGCCTCATTCAAGGTGTTTATCCTACCCTGCTATCTCACTAAATAATGAAAAAGACAGTTTTCATTGTACTGAAGGCTTGATATATCTCCCCAGGTAAAGATCGGGGATGGTGGCTAGATTACTAGTGGGTTTCTAAGAAAAGGGTCACTCTACCATGGAAGGCATTAAATCTTTAAAGCTGCCATGAAAATAAGAATAAATCCCCCCAAAATAGTGTTAAAAAAGAAATTTTTGCAGATTTATTTGCCTTACTAGTTACAATCTGCACTGTGTTTTAAAACTACAGTAATGAAAATAGGCGTAAGGCATAAGGTCATAATTGGAAGAATAAATAGAAACATTTAAGATAACAACATAGAAAATTATTCTTAATATAAAATTAAATTTATTCAAAAATCTATATAAAGGGATGAAAGAAAGCATAAAGTATTAACACAATTATGTATAGTGTGTGGATTGCTCATGAGTTCATCCTCTTCTGCATATTTGTATCTTGTAATTTTTCAGCAATGATCAATATGGTTTTGAAAGTCATCAAGAAAAGGCATCGCTTTGAAAAAAGAAAAGTAAAGAAAGACAAAGAATCCTTCCAGCCCCAAGAGAACATGAGTCTGCTTTTTTAGGAAGGCTTTTCCATCAGCCTGGCCTGTCCCAACATTTTTCTGCCCCTTTCTCTATACTCTTACTCCCACAGTCAACTTTATGTGTGTGCTGAAACAGAATAAAAATGCTGTTCCTGAGGAAATTCTATGAGATACTATTGAGGAGATATGAAGGGATCATTTTTAATGGGGCCTGGAGAATTTGTCAGCAAACTGGAGGGAATCCAGAGAAGAAGCCAGGAGTGGCTGACGACTTAGGGCTGAGGCTGGACTTGTGAGTAGAGACGAAAAGAAAATGTGTTTAACTTGCCTAGACTCTTAGTAGAGACTTAAAAATACCACTGGAACACAATCAAACTGCTATTAGCAACTGCCAGGCAGATCCCTGACCTAAATGGCCCAGAAAGGTCAAAACAACCTCTTAAAATTTCCAGTGCTTTTAGTTCAACCTAAGGTTAGAGACCATATCTTCCATACAGCACAGATTACTTTTGCATGTATGCCTTGTCTTCAATGTGCATTAAATATATAAATATTGTGGAGAGAAAATGGGTCTCATAGGGCAGTTCAAAATGGTCTGCATGACAGAAAATTCTGAGAGGGTTAAAATGGACCAGGGGTTTTCCACAGGTTTGCATGGCATAATGCTCTAATAAAATACTCTAATCTTCCTGTAGTTTATTTACCTGCTTGCTTGTGTCTACTTGGGGAATCAGAAGAACACAGAAAAAAGTGATTTCAAAAGAGAGAAACAGAGATACACAGAAGAAGCAAGGCCAAGAGAATTCCTGAGAGAGACCCAGGGAGGCACCAAGAGGGAGACAGGAGATAATAAGCAGCGATAAAATTAGAAATTAGATTAGGATAAAACCGAGCAGAGAGAATAGAACAGGCATTAGAATGCAGGGGAAGGACCGAGAACACCCAGTGGTCTGTCCTGGGGTGGGGAGCAGTTGGAGATCTTGACTCATTAGTACTTGTCACACCATTTAAAGGAGAGCAGAGATCTGGGGCAAGACAACACTATTTATTTTTAGTATGGAATTGTATTTCATCAACAGAATGGAAAAAAGTAAAAGGGAATTTAGATGGAGCTCGGGAACTCTGCACAGACTCTTGAGAATGTTTCTAAGAAAGACATCGGTTAATGCAATGAACATAGGGGTACATGTATATATTTATGCCCAGCGAAACAAGTCAGAGAAAGACAAATGCCATATGACTTACATTTGGAATCTAAAAAAATAAAACAAGCAAGCAAAACAAAACAGAAACAGACTAATGCAAAAGAGAACAAACTGATAGTTGCCAGAGGAGAGATGTGGTGTGTGTGTGTGTGTGTGTGTGTGTAAAAGGTGAAGGAAAATAAGAGGTACAAACTTCCAGTTATAATAAATAAGCCATAGGGTGCAGTGTACAGCACAAGGAACATAGTCAGGAATATTGCAGTAATTTTGCCCAATGACAGATGGTTACTAGACTTATTGTGCTCATATTGTCAGATCACTATATAATATAACTGAAACTAATATATTGTTGTATGTCATCTATACTTTAATAATAAAAAAGGAAATGCAAATACAAAGGCACGTGGCTGAGCTGGGGCTGCTCCTTCTCATTCCTATGGATGAACATTTACACGGAGGAAAAACATAGGCTTTATTGATCAAATTTTGGAAATTCTTGCTCTGGTTGCTTCATTCAGAGGCACTTTAGCTCTGCTACAAGGACATATATTTAGGAGGCTTTGTAAATTTAGATAAAAATTCTTCAACCTTGCCTCACATTTAAAGATGGTGTAACTCTCCAAATCTGATGGGCCAATGATCTGGATTTCTCCAGCATTGCACAAAAGCACACATAAATGGTTTGTCTTGCTCATTTAAGAACATGTCACTAAGTAAATAGTTTTACTTATCTTTGTATGGTTTGATTACAAAATTATAAAAAAAATATCTTGAGAAAGAAGGTTAAAAATTCCCAAACTTACTTTGATTATTTTTCACTTAAATAGCAATATTTATATTAAATTCAGAAATAATGCCATGTCAAGATGACAGAGATGCTCTGTAAAGAAGATAATGTCTTATTTCATAGAAAAATACAGATTTGTGATGTTGATTCTAAGCATGTACCTATTCTGTTTATTGAAGATGGCCACATCTGAAGATCAGCTGAACTATTTGCTTGTTCTTGGGGGTAAGTTCTTATGGAATAAAGCATTATTCTTTTGAAATGTGATACATTTATACATAATTTTCAATTAAATAAATATACCTATACTAGAGGTGTGCACTCAGTCATAGGGGTGAAAAACTCAAAACACTGAGCACTGTTTCTGTGGACTGCAGTGAGGAAGAGGAAAGCTAAAGAGAGGCCAAGGCTAGCCCAAATGTGTGTGCACAGGAGAATCACCTTGGGGATATTTAAAAAATAGTAAAACTCTTGGGATTGACACCAGCACCATTAAGTAGGAACTTCATAGTGAGATCTAGAAATCTGTATTTTTGAAAGACTTTTTTTAATGTCTGGGCTAGCATTGTGAATAGTGGGCTAGAGTCTCTAGATATTATTTATTATAGGTGTGATTACCAAGTTAGCATTAAAAGCTATCCCGGTAAGAATTAATCATGTCTTTTAGTGTCAACTAAATTGACTTTTTCTACACTGAATTAGATGATTTCTCCTGGCATTTGCATCACAATTCTATCTGGTAACTCTCGAATTGATGCAGTTTGTAATTTACACAGTAGATTCAACTTAGAGGTCTGCTTGAAAAAATATGCAATATTGATTCTACTGGTGTTTTTCACCAATGTCAAATTTATTAAGGTGAGGTAATATGAAAATATGCTTCATTTTTCAAATGAACATTATTTTAAACATTTATAAAACATGGCATTTCAGCAGCTCTCAAGGCCACATGTTATGTTTCATTGCAATTGCTTATTGGATAAATAAATATTTGCTAACTTTTCCTTACTACATTTATTTTAGAGTATTCTTTGATGTTCTGTGACAGGGCAGGGATATGGAAGAAATTAAGAAAAGGAATGGGGATGGCAAAAATTTCTAAATAATGTTCCTTGTCTGTGAGCCTAACTGTGGGTTAGTGTTCAGACTAGTGGCTGGAAGGAGAAGAAACATGGCGATTGACTCACTGTCACCAACTCTGAGTAAGACTCTTGACCTTTATTGTGTCTTTGTGAATAAACCCACATGGAAAGAAGCAGTGAGGAAAAGTAACATGGTCAAAATGTCCATGAGATCTCATAGGTAAATACATGATGATATTGTAGTTGAAGTTCTTGTGACCTTCTGTGGCTTCCTTAGTCTGGCTAATTATATTTGCAACAGACAGCCCTGTTGTTGCTTTGTGGTGAGGAGGATCTAGCCTTTGATGCGTAACTTCAGAATCACTGTGGGAGCTAAGAAAACAATAGTCATTTTCACCCACCCATGAGGTCCAGTTTTCTCTAGAACAAGCAGCAGAGAAGCTTCCATGTGGGCATTTAAAAATATATATCAATTTTATTTCACCCATTTGAAGAATTTTGACAAATGTATATACTTGTATAATTGCTACCACAATCAAGATATAGATTCTTCATTTCTAAAATTTCCTTTGTGTCCCTTCTCAGGAAACCTCCCTCTGCTTCCATTCCCAGGCAAATCCTGATCTACTTTCCATCACCAAAATTTAGATTCACATTTTCTACAGTTTGGTATAGGTGCAACCACACAGTATGTACTCTCTTATGTCTGACTTTAAAACTCAGCTTAATGATTTTGAAATTCATCCAAGTATGTGGAGAGGTACAAAATGACAAAGTAGGAGGAAGCTGTACTCACCTGTTCCCATGATCACATCAACATTACAACTAAATTATAGAAAAAAACATATTGTATAACCATCTGAAGACTAGCTAAACAGAAGTCTTATAACTCAGGATTTATAGAAGAAGCTGAGTTGAGATTGGTAGGAGGGGTGGAGGTGCAAAATGGGCTGGCCCAATACCCACGTGCAAGCACTTGAGAGTCTGGAGAGATATCTCAGCTGTAGAATTTCCCCAGAGCAGTGAATATCTCAACTTGACACCACTCTCCCCAGTCCAGAGCACCATTGTTGGGAAGAAGAGCCCATATAACATCTGGCTGTGAAAATCAGAGGGGATTCTGTCCTCTCTTGGGGAGACAGAAGGCTACTGGAAACTAAGGCATCCTCTAAAAGGCCAGCAATTAAAATCCTGCTTGCAGGTACTCACCCTGGGCTTTGGAGGAGGAACAGCAGTTTGGAGGAGAAACAGCAGTTCCTCATACAGGAGAAATTGAGTTATGTGGATTTTGGGAGAGGGATAGAAGGAGAGCTACAAATGTACCTGTGTTTAGTATCTCTCTGGCACCACTCATGGATGCCATCTTTCCTGGGTCCAGCACTCCCCTACACAGAATTAGCTTGGAGAGATACACTAGCCCCTTCCTGACAACTTCCAGAGGCTGTGCCCTACCTAGAATGCACACAGTGGTCTAGGCTCTGTCAGTGGCAATCAGATTTGGTCCACATTGCAGGCTTCCTTTAAAACTCCCAAGGATTTCCAGGTAAGCTCAGGGGTTGCCAGTGACACATACAGAGAGAATGAATAGTGTGGCTTTAAGGCCAGCAAACAAAATCTTGCTTGCAAGTACTCACCCTGGGCTTTGGAGGAAGAATAGCAGTTTGTTTAAGGCAAGGGACATTTTCTTGCACACCCAACTATCGCAGCCATTCTTGAGTGGGCCCTTCCTCCACATAGCATCAGCCTGAGGAGCTGCACTAACTTCACACTGGTGGCTACCTGAGGACCTGCTTTACCCAGCTTGCTCATGGCTGTGGGCTCTGCTAATTGCTATCAGTCTCTAAATCCACTTATCAGTCTTTCTTGAAAAACACAAGAAGTTCCAGGATAGCTCAGAGAGTGCCAGAAACACATAGGGAGAGATATAGTCGTGTGATGTTAGGGTGAGGACTGTTTTCCCCACATGCTTGACTGGCACCACAGTTTCTGTGTAGAGCTCTTCCCTGTAAGGCATTAGCCTGGGGATATATACTAGCCCAATTCTGATGAATCCTTTTGGCCCCACTCTACCCAACTCACACACAGCAGTAAGAAACTCACTGGCAACCTATCTGGGCATACTTGCAGTCTTTCTTAAAAAAATGTTTGGAAATTTCCATGCAGGCTTGTACTTCTGGAGGCACATAAGGAGAGATTGAGTTGTGTAGCTTTAGGGCAGGGCTATGTTTCTGTACCTCTGACAGGCATCATGGGTCATTCCTGTACTGAGAGCTCCTTCCATACTGCCAAATATGAATCTGCTATAGTCCTATGAACTCTATTGGCTCCACCCTGATGATTCTCTGAGATCCCAGCCTACCACAAAGGTCTGCAGGCCCTAGTAAGGTGGTTCCTGGCCTTCGTATACCTTGAGACTTTTGCTGAGTGGCCTCATATCCAGCACTGGAATTGAGTTTGAATCCATATTAACCTGGCAAATACCAGTTGCTCTTATCTGGTGAATCCCTGGGAACGTACCCCATGCAACTTGCATACTACCCAAGGTTCTTTCAGTGGCTGTCTGATGTGCAACCAGAAGGTGTTGGTAGGTCTCAGAATGCCCTAGGCATTTTGAAGAACTGCTCAAGGCCTGATACTGGTGGCAGCTGGCCTTAGTATACACCTTGGTCACTCGCACTTGTACCCATTCTCAGCACAGTCAACTACCAACCAAAGATCACTTTGAAGTTCCTAACAGGTAGCCAAAGTCTAGTAACAGGAAGCATCTGATATTGAACTGCACAGAAATCCCCCCAAAGAGGCCCCATAACCAACACTGACTTGAGCCCACAACAGAGCATGACTCAATTAGCTCCAGAAGTGGTATAGCAAAATGGAGGTCTTAGCAGGCACCAAATGCTGCTGGGGCAAATTCTGCTTCATGGGGTGAGGCCCTGAACAATAGTTCATACAGGGTGGTCATGGCCAATCCTCACAGTTAGTCAGCCTCAAGGTCGACCCACCCATGGAAATGCCAACAGCAATCAAGGCTCAACTACAAAGAATGGCTTACATAACCCACCCAAGGGACACTCCTTGGATCACTTGGTTCAGGTGATCAGGAA
This sequence comes from Micronycteris hirsuta, assembly GCA_004026765.1. Classification (NCBI taxonomy): domain Eukaryota; kingdom Metazoa; phylum Chordata; class Mammalia; order Chiroptera; family Phyllostomidae; genus Micronycteris; species Micronycteris hirsuta. Next base: position 26,259 of record PVJI01019732.1, read on the forward strand.
GACTGTCTCATGGGGTTCCACAGGACAACTACTACATAAAGTCAATCTACCAAGACTGGGATATAAAGCAGATGTATCTAATACACAGAAACAAAGAGGCAGCCCAATGGGGAGACAAAGAAACATTCCCCAAATAAAAGAACAGGAGAAATCTTCAGAAAACAAACTAAACAAAGTGAAGGCAAGAAATATAACACATATAGAGTTAAAAACAGTGGACATAAGAATGCTCGAGAAACTTAGCAAGCACTTCAACAGCTTAAAAAACATATGGAAACCATAAAATGTCTAGTCAGAATTGAAAAATACAATAACTAAAATGAAGAATTAACTAAAAATAATCAACAGGAGAATAGATGAAGCAGAGGATCAAATCAGCAATTTAGAAGGCAAGGGAGAAGAAAACATGCAATCAGAGTAGAAAAAAACAATCTGAACAAATGAGGGTAAAGTAAGAAACCTCTGGGAAAACATGAAGCATAACAACAGCTGCATCATAGACATACCAGAAGGAGAGTAGAGAGTGCAATGAATTAAGAACCTATTTGAATAAATAGGGCTACATTAAGATGGTGGCGAGGTAGGTGGGAGCAGAGCCCACTTCTCCCTCCACCCATCTGTAACACCTAGATGATCTTCTGAGGAACAGAGAGAACAGCCAATGGAATCCTAGCTTATATGAAGTTTGAAGGCCAAAAATTGTAGAGGACATTGAAAAACAGACAGTAAGGGGATTGTGTTGGGATGCTAAGGTCCTTGGGGTCTGCGCAAGGACCAAGGCTGCTGTGGCCCCCCGCCTGGCACCTGCTGCAGGATACTTGGAGGAGAGTTAGATAACCAGCTTCTTCCCCTACCAAAGCAAGGAAGGCAGTGTGGCACCAGGAATGACCTGGATGCTTGAAGTTGCTTGGGGGGAATAAAGATGAAATGGAAGACACACAGAGGCTCAATTTACCTGCTGGGACAGTGGACACCAGCTAGGTCATTACCAGAGAAATTGGTGAGCCAGGTGATACCTGGAGAAGGGAGAGAGTCGGGCTATGTCAGACCCTGACCTGGATAGTCTCTGGTCTGGTTAGAAAGTTGGACTCTGTGAAAAGCCATTATTGTAAAGAATTGGCGGGCTTAAACAAGAGGAATTTACTTAAAAAAAAATTCTCTCAGCTGGTTTTTAAGGAACTCTTGCACAGTGACTGACTCATGACACTTGCCCGGCAGCTGACTTAGGCCACTTGCCCAGAGGCTGACTGGTGTGGCTCACCCTGCAGCTGAATCATGCTGCTGGCCCAGCAGTGGAATTGTGCCCCTCGTACAGAGGCTGACTGCAGCCACTTGAAGCGTGGTGGGGTCCAGCCATGGTGGGTTCTTTAGGAGGTGCACCACATGGACCTCGGTACAACTAGTGGACTAAAGGTGCCAGTCTGGCGCAGATGGACAGCAGGGGCACAGCAGTTCATGGAGGACCTGGACTGGAGACTGGGAAAATGTGAATATTGCATCCCAGACCTGGACCCCGTCCTCTTAAAACCATAGGAAGGGGGAAAAGTGAAGCCTAGCCACTCTCTTCCTGTGGCATCTAGGAAGACCAGCAGAACTCCCTCAGTGGGTTTAAAGTCAGCATGAGGCTTTTTTTCCTGTTTCATTTCTTTTTCTTTTCTTCCCCCAAGTGAGGCAATAACACCTGGAGTTGTGAAAGGTTCAGAAATAGATTCAAAGAAGAAGGACAAGGCTAACTGCAACAACTGAGAAACTGAGACAAATTTCACTTTACAATCCCACAGAACTGGCATTTTATTGTTTATTTGTATTATTATTATTTTTTCATTACTTTTACTTCTTTTATTAGTAATTTTTAATTTCTCTTCTTTCTGTTTAGTTTTCTTCATTTTATTTCTCTGTTTAATTGTATTGTTTGACTGGTTTTCCTTATTTGCTCTTTAATATTGTATTTTAATTTTCCTTCTTTCACTTCATTCATTTTCCAATAACACACAACTCTTGATCATGTGCTGTCTATTCTTGTTATCCAAATAATACATTTCTAGTCATATTATTGTTGTGCCAGTACTATTGCAAATAATTGTTGTTCCATATAATTGTGAATACTACACAGCAACCATCCCTGATCTTAGCCCATTTGTCTATCTTCCTGAGCTTTATTACTCTTGTGGTTAACTCAGTTTTCTTGCACACTATGCCTACTTTCTATCTTTTACTCTCACTATATCTCATCATCTAACCTTGCACAAGCACTCCATTTTCTGGGTCCAGCTCACAATACTTCTCCACTCTAACAAGTCTTATCTCTGTTTCACCTTTTATAAAAATTGGCTAGTTGGGTGAAATATTATGGTTAACACTATACTTATTCAAAGGATCTCCTATCTTTTCTCTACTTGTTGGTACTTTAAATCCTATAGAATACTCTCCCACTGTCTTAATACAATTTGCCTATCCCCTGCCACTGATCACATACAAGATTGGATAGGAGATATGAACATTAGTACACTTGCTAGAGGAAAGAACCGATCAACAAAGGAACCACCATAAAGTAAAATCCCAAGTACAAGAGAGCCCACACAAACAGAAGAAAGGGCAAACCTAAAGCATCCAGACAAGGAGATCAGAGAGACCATACCACTGAATCCCATATAATTCCTACCATAGAAGTTCACCCTACAAAGACAGCTAGCAAAGTGGAACATCAGGAAGTGCAGAAACAAACAAAAAGAGTCACCTAAAATGGGAAGAATAAAAAAGAACATGCAATCAAAAGTAATGGGAGACTCCCACTGAAAGAGCTAAATGAAATGGAGGTAAGCAATTTATCAGATATATAATTCAAAATAATGGTTATAGGGATGCTCAAGGAATTCACAGACAATTGCAAGGAACAGAGTGAGAACCAGAACAGTATGAAAAATGAAATAAAAGCTATAAACAAAAACCAGGAAGAAATGAAAAATACCATTTAGGAAATATAAAACACACTAGAAGGAATTACAAGCAGGCTGGATGAAGCAGAGAAACGAATTAGTGAGCTGGAAGACAAGGTTAAGAGAAACACCCAGGTAGAGCAGCTGCACAAGAAAGGACTAAAAAAAATATGAAGATAGCTTAAGGGAACTCAAGATAACATGAATTCAACAACATTTGAATCATAGGAATACCAGAACCAGAAGGAAAGGAACAAGGGATAAAAACCCTGTTTGAAAAAATAATGACAGAAAACTTTCTGAACCTGGAGAGGAAAAAAAAATGCAAGTTCAGGAAGCATAGAAAATCCAATCAAGATCAACCCAAAGAGGCTAACTCCAAGGCATATCATAATTAAAGTGCCAAGTATTAAAGACAAAGAGAGTATCTTAAAAGCAGCAAGGGAGAAACAAGAAGTACCATCCAAAGGGTCTTCTGCAATGCTAGAAGCTGATTTCTCAAGAAAAACACTCCAATCCTGGAAAAAATAGCAAGAGATATTCCAAGAAATAAAAAAACAAATTCCTGCAATGGAGATTACTCTACCCAGTGAGCTTCTCAATTAAAATGGAAGGTGAAATGAGAAGATTCACAGACCAAAGAAGGCTGAAAGAACACATCTCCATGAAACCGGCATTACAAGATATACCAAAGGGACTACTATAAGAACAGAAAGGAAAAGAGTGAAAGACAGAGGAACACAGGTACAAAGTGGGGAAAATAAATAAATACATATTAATAATAACCTTAAATGTAAGTGGATTTAATGTCCCAATCAAAAGACATAGACTAGCCAAATGGATAAGAAAATATTACTTAAACATCTGCATACAAGAGACTCACCTTAGAACAAAAGACCTACACAGACTGAAAGTGAAGGACTGGAAACAAAAATTCCATGCACATGGACAAGAAAGAAATGCTGAGTAGTGACACGGGGTAGACAGGACCTGCCGTACCCGTGGGTGCCGTGACTCAGTTGCGTGTGCCGTGACACGTGGGGAAAGAAATACCGGGGCTACGTGGCTGATTCCTCCCATTTCCAGGAAAAAGCCTCGTGGCTTGCCCAGCCAGGGTTTTTATCAGGGGCATTAGCAATTTACATAGGATTGATTATTCATGGGATTAAGCAGAACAGGTAGGATTACTCATAGCAAGGCATTGGGATGTTGATTCAGGTCTGGTGGCAGACAGGACC